>VYZM01018155.1:988611-1056658 GCA_013398915.1 Dromas ardeola
GGATTAAAACTAGAGATGGGTCGATTCAGAATGGATGTTAGGAAGAAGTTCTTCACCATAAGGGTGGTGAGACACTGGAACAGGTTGCCCAGAGAGGTGGTGGGAGCCCCATCCCTGGAAGTTTTTAAGGCCAGGCTGGATGGGGCTCTGAGCAACCTGATCTAGTGGGAGGTGTCCCTGCCCATGGCAGGGGGGTTGGAACTAGATGATCTTTAAGGTCCCTTCCAATCCTGACAATTCTATGATTCTATGATTCTATTTCAGAGATACAAAATCACGGCCCTGGAGCCTTAAAGTCCCACTTAGCTCCTATATACTTTTGTCCCCTGAAGGCTGAGTAAAATCTGAGCACAGATAAGTTATTCAAAAAAAGAGGTACATAATCACTTTCAGCCCATGAAATTTTAAGGATTCTGTGGTGAGCTTTAGTGCAGCTGGTGTGAATGGAAACCTTTCTGCTGTCGATGGTGTGATCCAGGCAGGACGCCAACCCCGATCTTCCTCCCAGTGAGAGTTTTACCAACATGGTATCAAAACCAGTCTCTATATAAGCCAAAGCTGCAGCAACAATTCCATCTGTGACTCAAAATGTGACTATTCATTTTGCCCACAAAGCTCAGCTGCAAAGTGATATAGAATAAAAAAAGATTAAATACTTCTCTTTCCTATTGACCGCTCCCACACCAGAGATTAAAAGGCAGCCAGTCAGCCGGCTGATTTGACATTCAGCTGCATGTCTCGGGTACCTGACAGTCACTGATAGGATTTCCCCTCCCTTGTTCTGTGCTGCTTCATTTCCAGAAATCTCTACCCTCTCAGCTGTGCCGAATCAAATGGCCCTGTTCTAGCTGATGGGACAGGAGCAAGCTGCAGGGGGAAAAGGAGGACGGAAACCACTTAAAACAGCGGTAAAAAAGGATTATCGCCATAAAAATACTGATCAGAAACTGGCTACCACTAAGCAGTCCTAAATAAGATAAAAATAACTATTCATGAAAAAGAGAAAAAATTATTATCTGATATCTCACTGAATTAAGGGGACACTTGCCCTCGGTATAAAATATTAGCAGTTATTTTTAATATTTATATTAAATTTAATACTTTTAATATTGATATTAATATTAAATATTTGGTCAAGACTCAGATCCAGTTGGTGCAAGGAATGGATTTCTGAAGGAAATGGAGGAGACCAAACAGGTCTGTTCAGGGTCATCCACATGATTTAATTACTCGATGTTCCTGGGAACAACTGCGATCCATTTCAGGTGCTGTGCACAGTACTAACACGGGCCAGGCACTGTTCTGGTGGGGAAGTGTGGATAAGACCACCTTGGCTATGGAAGGAAAGGGGACAACCGTTTAGTTCTGTGGATTCAAGCAGCACAACAGCACTTGCTCTTGGGGCCAAAGAATGGTTCCTAGTTCCCCAGGACTGCAATTTGCATATCATGGAATTAGTGCATTTCCATGTTTTATTTTCCATAGCAAACAATTCTCACTTTAAAACCATTCTAAATAACTTTATGTGCTGAATAAAAAGTATGTTATTTTCAGTGTTCTTTATTGCCATGTGAGTGGTGATCAAAGTGCGTTTTAGACAAGCAGACTGAGTTGATATATATTCACCAAATCAGCTATCACAGAGGATTCTTGCAATGTTGCTGAATACTTCTGTCAAATTCAAGCTTACCATTTTCTCTAAAGTCCCAACAACATGATGAATGCTACTGTACATCTTTATTTGTAATGCTTTCAAGCCTTAAAGGTTTGCTTATTTTCCATCAGCTAGGAACGCCTTTTATCCAACATTGACCATTCTAAACACACAAAATCAAAGTCCCACATCACATAATTAATAATATTTATTTTCAACTACAATAATTTTGAGCACAAAATTCCAAAATGGTTTGCATCCTTCCTGAGGGCCTTCTTACTTGCCATGAGCTATTCCAGTCATTAAGACAAGGGCTGCATCTAGACAGGAGACTTTTAGCAGCAGGACTCTGAATCAACCCAGCTAACTTTAAACATTTTCCTGAGATGTCTAGGTCAGGAACATCCTCATTGTACACTCCCTCAACAGCCAATGGGGAAAAATAGGCACCTCCAAAGGGTGGTCAAGAAGATTGCTGGGGTAAACCACTCTCTGGACCTTTCTCTCCATTGGCTATTGCACCCCGAAACCCTGAATTATAATTAAAGTCCTAAAAGTATCTGATGTGGAAGTGGACTTTGGTACCTAATGGAGTCCACAGTGGAATTATACTAAAGGAGCTGCCTTACATGTGGACAAGGAAAGTGAGATAAAACCTTACTCCACACAACCTGTCACACTGAACTGAAAGACTCTAAGCCAGCAGATAGCACATCAACAGCAGGGGAGGGAGGCACACATTAAAGTCACCAGGATTAAACATATGAACCTTGATGACAAAAATATGCCTGTATTGAATTATGATGTATAGTCTTCAAACTTCTTCTGGAGATAAGTGGGTGAATCAGCCCTTTTTTAAGAAATATTATAGGATGAATAATTCTATTTTTGTCATGTGGCTCTGGCTGTATACTTTGTCCAGTCAATAGCTGAATTAGGTTTGATTTCTTCCTTTTCCTGAACAGCTTTCAATCAGGTTATTGTGAAACACAGATCTCATCTTTAAGACATAAAGTTGTTTACAATGAAACTCTCTCTCTTTCCAGCTCTGTCCCATGTTTCACTGGGCCAGACAGATAATAGAGTTCCATAGTCTAGCAGTCACAGCATTCACCTAACAGAGAAAATAGATGATTTCCGGTCCAGCCCTTACGCCTTTTTAAAATTCAAGGTTTCCCTGAACTCCAGACTGGAAGCAAGACTCCTTTCTTCTAAATGAGTAATCAAAATACTAGATTTGAGAAGCATGTTTGTTATTCTTTTTCTCTCTGTGTCACGGAAAGTGATTGAGCAGGAGTTCCAATTTCAACAAAGACATGTGAAGAGTCACATGTCTAGGACTTACCTCATGCAGCAGTACAGGCTGGGCATCAACCGGGTATAAAATAGCTTTGCAGAAAAGGAACTGCAAACACTGGTGGACAAAAAGCTGAACATGAGTCAGTAGTGTTATCCTTTTCCGTGAAGAAGGCCCAACTGAATACTAAGTTGTATTTAGGAAGAAGATATCAAACAGATCAAGAAAAATGGTTAGTTCCCTGTATGGACACCTGTGAGACCACATCTGGAGAACTACATCCAGCTTTAGGGTCCTCCGTGCAAGAAAGGTGGTAACATGCTAGAGGAAATCCAGCAAAGGTCCACCAAGGTAACTGGGGAGTGGAGGACAGGATATAAAAAGAAGAAAATGAAAGAACAGGGTTTCTTCAGTCTTAAGCAGAGAAGGCTGAAAGGAGATCTTATTGTTGTCTACAAATACCTGATTGGGAGGTATAGTCAAGATGGATCCAGATCCTTTTCAAAAGCACAGTGAATACAGG
This sequence comes from Dromas ardeola, assembly GCA_013398915.1. Taxonomy (NCBI): domain Eukaryota; kingdom Metazoa; phylum Chordata; class Aves; order Charadriiformes; family Dromadidae; genus Dromas; species Dromas ardeola. The sequence continues at coordinate 992,086 of VYZM01018155.1, forward strand.
AAGCAAAGAACACAAGTTGAAAGAGAGGAAATACCAACTAGGTTTAAAGGTAAATTTTTTCACCATGAGTATGGTCAGACACTGTAACAGGTTGCCCAGGGAGGTTCTGGATTGTCTCTATAACTTGAGTTGTAGTTATGAGTATAACTTGAGTTATAACTCAAAAGAAGGCCCTGAGCAATGTGATCTAACTGAGCCTGCTTTGAGCAAGGAGGGTAAATGAAATAACATCAAGAGATGCCTTCCAAAGAAAATGTTTTATGATTCAGTGATGTTATGAACTATGGCAGTTCATTTGAAGAGCATAATAGTATCTTGTCACTGAACTATGCATTCATGGGTGGTGTAAACTCTGAAATGTGTATGCTAGAAACCTAAACATATTAATTAAATCAGTTACATTAGAAATCAAAAAAAGTATCTGTGTAGCCTTTGTCTAAATTATACAGGCCAAATAGAGTTGGGGTAAGCAGATTTTAACCCGCTGATGCTACCAAAACTGTATTGGATAAAATTTGTGGGAGTAATGTAAACTTATGCAGGCATTTTCTGTTTTACAGAGTTGACTTCTGACTTTTTAATATTAAATTATAAAAATCCTCCACTGATTCTGATTTTCCACTGTATTATGGTCAGAGGCTCTTTCTCACTCATTTTCATGCTCTGTTCTCCACAACCTCTTTACCACTGCCTGAATCTCAGCTGGCTCTCCCACTTTTAATACTTAATATATTTTCTCGTACTAACATATCTCTGGAATGGAGTTGTTGTTAGAGGCTATCTTGACCCCTTAACCTTCTGCAAGTCAGTATGATTATCTAGTCTTCTATAGCTACCCTTTTTTTATTCCTTGAATAAATACCATCAATGAAAACAGATTTACGATATAACAGTCTCAAAACCGTATTGTCTTTTATGCCTAGGTTCTGCACACTCTGGCAGTAGATTTTCCAAAACATAAGTGAAGTCCTAGGAGCAGATTTCTGGCTTGTCTGAATATGGTTTCATGTTGATGGTTTGTTGTGATGTTAAGATACAACTACCTGAAAAGGGTGAAAATTCACGGTTAAGTGGGCTACAGCTGGGCACAACTTGAGATCAGTTACAAGTGAGTATTTTGAGGTTTATACTGTTTTGTGTCCATAGACTGAAGTCTGGATAAAAGAATCAGAAATGTTAACAGGATGGGATTCGATTTACCTCTTCCCCCAAATCTCTTTTTCCCCTTTCTACCTCCCTTGGCTCTCTGTTCCTTCTGCTTGTGCCAAATCATCCATTCACAGAGACATGCTAAAAATCAGGTTATTAAAGTAATTTGGGTTAACTCCTCCAGCCTCTTAAGATGTTTTTTAGAATTTACACAGCACCAGTCATGCTGTTTCTGTGGGATCTTGTTTACTGCTTACATAACGGAGCATAAAATAGTATTTCTCAGTCACACTTTCCAGTACCTTCCAGAAGCTCTGTCATCCCATGAGTCTGGGATTAATTCTGGGAGGAAGCAATTCCTCGCCTAAGTCTGAATAAATCTTGAGATCTGTACATAAGTACTGAAGTAGTCACTTGGGGCACAACTTGCGGCGGGCAGCTGAAATTTGTATTTCAGTTTTTAATACCTGCAACAGAAAATGCCTGAGATGAAATCAATTCTTTGGTGATAGACCTTGGAAGGACGACAGAGTTAACAGCAAAGTAATACCTCGTTTCAATAGGACTCTGGGATAAGGAGCTTGTTGGAAACCTCATTTTAGTTAGATAATTGAATGGTAAAAATTGAGAAGCACTGAGCTGAAACTCTTTAAATCAGAATGTACATAGATATTGTATTGTATTTTCTTGTGCTGTTTATGCTTTCATCAGGTTGTTGTTGGCTTTTAAGCTGTTTAAATGTACTGTCTGTCTGATAGCATATCTCAGTGCTTTATGGCAATAATTTTGAAAAAAAAAATTTGTGGTCCCCTATTCTGCCAAATTGTTATTCTTGGATAGAAATGTGTTCTGTCAATTACTCACAACACGTAAGTGCCAGAAATATCCTTTAACAGAGGGAGAAACTGTAGGTTGAAGAGCCAGAGGGCAATAGGCAAGAGGAATCATTGTAGTAAGGGGATTAAAAAAGAAATGAAAACATTTTTAATGATGCGAATGGGAGAAAGAAGTGTGAGAAAAAAAGAGATTGTATTGTCAGAGGTGAGTGTGGAGAGGAATATATGAATATTTAAGAGAGGCAAAGGCCTGGGGCCTTCTCTGCTTTTATTACATTGCCTTTTCTTTGTCTTTTCTTGCCTATTTCCTACTGTGGTCTGCTGCAAATTCCTCCTTACAGCTCCTTAAATCCTGCTGTAAAGATAGGAGAAAGAAAACTCTTATACACATTTTGGTATGAAAATGACTGAAGTAATTTTCTCACTTAAGAAGAAAGTGCCAGCCAATTGGTAGATTTAAACGATCACTATGTCTCTGGCCCTTTTTGGTCTTTGGGGTTACACCTGTACTAGTAAAGCAAAGAGGGCAAGGGTAGGGCCACCAACAGTGACGTATGTGTCCCCATGCCATGCAGTCACTAACGTGCTCCCAGGAACAGTTTTGGGGTGTGTTAGACACCTTCCCCAGAGGAAAAGAATGTTTTCAAGGGGAAAGTCTGGTCCTTGGAAGCGCTCTATGCCATGCTGCTTGCCTTCACTGGGGAGAGGCAGCAGCCCCTGACCCTTTTATTTACTGGTTTAGACATAAGCAGAAGAAACTCCACAACTTTTGCTCTTAGACTATGGGCACCATTTGCTTTGTGTTATGTCAGCCAAACGTTGACACCTGCATTTCCTCCTTCTCTTAGAAAGGTTCTCCATCTTGTCTGACTTCTCAAGTAAAGCACTAGATTAAAAAAATGAATGTTTAGAGAAATCACTGTCTTGACTATCTTATATCCTCTGCTCTTGCATTTCTTTCCCTACAAGCTTAATTAAGAAGGATTTTCCTCTGAACTCACAGGAAAGAAAAGAGGATGGACATAAATGCTGCTGGAGAACTCATATCTCACCAGGTCTCTGAGGTGCCATGCCTTTGTCTAAATTTGTTATGTCTAAAATGAACACATATTCCTTTAGGAAAAGGCTACTATTACCCCTTGCTCCCTCAAACACACCTATTTGTTTCCACACCCCTTTTCCCTGTGGACGTTGCTTTTCTTGCCACTGGTTACTCAGCAGACAGAGACAAATATTGGTACTTCATCCCCATCAGCATAAAACCAGTGATCTCAGCTTAAACCTTCAGTGACCCTACAGACCTTCCCCCAGTATGTGCAAGGGACCTTGAGATTCATGGATTTTACTCACAATAAAAATGGCATACTCATAAATAAAAATGAAGGTCTATTTGGAGGTAGGAAACTAGGATACCAAGTTGAAAATGCTGTTCGTCTGCATTTACTCTACTACCCAAAAAGAGCACTACGGTTCAGTTAATAGATCATAGTGAGGAGCTGCTGGAGACATGTCTTCAGGTGTTTCCACCAGCAAAACCTTTACAATCATGTCCAATCATGGCCTTTGAAGATTTGCTGTTTTAGGTCTCTAGGAAAACCCTTCGAGGACAGGTTCAGCTGATACTGTCAATGACTTGCAGCATTTCAAGCAGCAAACAAGGCAACACGTGTGGGTAAAAATAATAACTAGACACACCCCCCTCAAGAATAAATTAATAAGGTGGCTCCCCATTTCCATTACTTCTACTCACAGCTACCAAAGCCCATGGTTAATTTTCTCCAAAAAAATAATTTCTCCAAAATTTTCTTTAACGTTTTTCCCCCAAAAATGGGAAACATTTTAACATTTTTCGCAAAAAAAAGCTTCTTTTCAGCAGTGCTTACTCCCTATGAGAGAGCTGTGTGGACAGTGACAAATACCAGTGTATGCCTAACATACCGGTCATTGATATTCTGTCCTCCCTCTTTCTCTCTCTGTTTCTAATCCTCATGGACCTCAACTCTGTATAAAGTACTGCATTCTGGCTATTTCCTTTTGCCATTCACAGTAGGATTTCAATTAAAGACAGAGAGAGTTGTTAGGAAAGAAACAGAACCTATTCTGGTGCTGCATGCATTGAAGTTACTAATATAAAACTGATGAAAAAAGTAAGGCTGTCACTGAATTGCTTAGTCTATTTGAAACAGAATTTATCTGCAGCGTGTTCTTCATTGGCATTTGATAGCAGACCTATATAATCAAAATATGTGTTGAAGAAAAATGAAGGGACAAAAAAGTGTCTTTAAAACAGTTCTTGTATGTGCCCCAAACTGTTTTGGCAACCCAGATTTCAGCCTATACAATGATTTGGTTTTCAATTGCACTTTAATTCCTATAATTATTTTTTTGGGGGGGAAGGTTTCCTCTTTAGTTCCTGATCTGGCAATATTAGCTCCAAATGGAAAGATGAGTGTGTCACACTGTGCCCTGGGAAGGTTTTTGTGATGGCCAACATTCACCTGTCATTAAGCAACCACTTACACTGCTCACATGCAGTAAAAGCCTTGTATTTTGTCTCTGCAAGGGAGCTAAACGAGAGCTTTAATCCTCTTCTGCTTTAGTGCAACGGTGGTAGTTATTTATAGAACCACTCTGGTGATGGGTGGGCATTGCAGATGGCTCTGTCTCACCACAGGGCTAAATTAAGTAATTTGTTTCTGAAGGGGAGGTTTATTTATTGACCTCAATAAAGTTAATCTTGCTTTTGCCTAGAGCTCAACGCACAAGTATAATCCAGCGGGTTCATTTCACTTTATGATTTTTCTGTCTTTAAATGCCTGGGTTTGTTTCTCTTTACATCATGTATGTTTTAACGTACCTCACCCCACTGCTTTTGGCATATCTTCTGGTGTAATTTTCTGGGAGCGCTTCGATTTAGCCGGCTGCTTGGGAGCCTGCGCTCAGCCATAAATATGGTGTGAAGTCAAAAACCAGTGGAAGTCACGGAAACAGCCTCGTGGCTGAACTTTTCTCATGAGAGAGCCTGTTGCATTAAAACACAGGGTAGAGACAGTCCGACCTCTGCTGCCCTCCGGCAGTGCCCTCTCCTGCCGGCCGCTCTGCTGGCTCCTGCCATCAGAGTGACACCAGGGTGGCGGAGAGCCCCAGCTGTCCCCTTGTCCCCTGACCTGGGGACATGCTACAGTGTGCCAGAAGAGATGTGCTACATCAGACCTCTCCGCATTTTTGCTTTTCTGTTGCTTACACAGGCAGCGTGCCTTTGGGTGTTGATGCTGAACCGAACCATGGTCACTTTTGCTGTCGCCAAGTGACATTGTGGCAGCCAGGCTTTCTCCTGCCCTGACAAGGCTGCCAAATCTGACCTTTACCGTAGCTTCAGGATGCTGACTGATGTCATGGCATTCATGGTACTGCCATGGGGTTTCTCTCACTTAGCCTGTTATCCCTAGGAACAGAAAAAAATAGAAATGATTCCAGAGGCCCTACCCAGAAGAGCACAATTTCTTATCATACAACATCATGAGCTAAAATCCATACACAAAGGCAATTAGAGTAGGGAAAAAACCACCACACTCCATTGAAATTCCTTAACAGCTACAGGTAGATTACCTGGTGGACCGACTAATTTTCTTGTATCAAATCTCAGGAAAGTCCATGCAACAGCATTTCAGGCAAAGTGAACGTGCCCTGATGAAACAGCAGGACCTCGCTGATGGCAGGTGTTTGCACGGTCTTGATGTGACTATGCCAGGTTCATAAACCAAGATAATGTGGTTTGCAATCAGTTGCTTCTACAATAAATATAAAAGTGAATTTCATCTCTCACCAGAGCTACCAGGAGTGCTACCTTCTTCAAGAAAATAAATTTCAGTAAAAACTTTATTGCAGACTAATCTGAAGCTGTGAGATGTATCTATACCATGCAGACACTTTAGCCCCTAGTCTGCTAACCAAATAACGTAGTGCCTGTAGAAATTAATTTCTGTAGGCAATCTTCCTGTACACATCTACATATATGTATTTAATGATTTTCTGCTTTTTTTCGCTCTTTTGGGGGAAGTATTTGTACCAAAGATGCTAAATTCCATAATCTTTCCTTATATATTGACCTCTTTCCTTTACTTCTGCAGTAGTTTTTCATGTTTCTTGTTCACTGTAAGAATTAATTCATGGCCCAATTTAATGTTCAAAGGCGTAGTAAGGAAAATGGACAGTTTCTTTTAGTAATACTGTGATTCCTGGATCTAGTTCCTATCTCCTGTGGAAAATGTATCTAGTATTCTTGTGGCACCCAACAACATTTGCAGGAAATTGCCCTTTGGCTTATTTTTATATTTAATTTGTAGAATAGCAGCATTACTTTTTTAATTTGGTAGAAATTCTGTGACACAGTGGGCAAAACTAGGATTGGAGAAATTTCAGCCCAGGAATTCTCTATACTGTCAGTAAGCACTTTGGCGTGCCCAGACCAGGTATGGCTTCAATTCGTTACATTTTTCCAAAAACCAGGAAGTTTCTAGCACACAAAATAAGATTCATCTGCCCATTGCAGGAAGAGAAAAGTTACCTTACGAAGGTGCCTGTTTCTCTCCATTGGCTGCGAAAAGAACCTTTAGCACCTTGCTTAGCCTTGATCAGCTAACTTCTAGAAGACTGAACTAAAGCAGAAAAATCTGTTCCTAAGAGCAGAATGGCTCAGGTCTTCCACGAGCCAAGGGGGATTCCACATGTGTGCTTACACAGAAACACATGCCTTTGTATTTTTCTACATTTTTATTTCTGTGTTTTACCTGACACCTTATGCACTTCACAAAACAAACTGCAAAATATTTTTTGGTGGCTGGAAATAAACATTCTCACTCTTTGGACTGTCAATGGTAATTGTAGTACTGCATATAATACTGTATATATACTGTATATTTATACACCTGTTTTTTCAAATTTTCAATTAACCGATCACTGCATTGCTATGGTAGAGACCTGTGTGATCAGATGTGCTTTGGGTGACGTACAGCAAACAATCTCCATTGCATCTGTTGACTAAGGTTAATCACTAATCTTTCAACTAATACAGACAGTCTCCATACCTTCACTTAGTATGTATGCTATACATGATTCATTTATAAAATTATAACTGTAACTACAAGTTCAGGTGATACAATTCTTTGAATGTTTTGCTGTATTAGTGGCTTGATATGGCCATACTAGAATGACGTGCTACTAGAATTTTATGCTACATTAATAAATTATAATTTCAGATCAGTTTCTACTTAAAAAATATTTCTATCAGTTCTATATCAAGGGCCATAATTTTTCCAGGTATGCAGGAACAATTGGTTCCTATTGAGTATGCAGGAGGTTCTTTACATTCCAGAATGCAATGTGGCCAATGAAAAAAGAGTCGACATATTTTATTATGTTAAACAGGATTTCTTCAGTTCTGAAGATCACATTTGCTCAAGATGTTGACCACCCTGACCTCTTATGCAATAGCATAAAAGCATTTTTTGCCAGAGGAAAAATGAATCAATGCTCCATTTCACATATTAATTTTAGTCATACTCATACTGCCATATAAACCACTGTGACAATCAACGTCACTTGTGTTGTGACTGTTTAAGTGGAATCCACTTAACACTGCCAGCGATTTTTAGTCATGGTCTAGCTACTGTAGTAAAAATTCCCTGAAAAGTGAAGTGTTGCCTCAATTACATGTAATCACCATCGTCTTTTCTTATAAATTTTGGATGCCCATAGAAGATAACTTGAGCGGAATATGTATATACTTGAAGATTTTTTAGGTTTTGTAGGTTAATTAGGCGGAGAAATATGTTGGAAGATGACAAGTAAAATATTTCAGAGGGAAACTTGAATACTGGCATTGGCGATCAGTCACATATGCATTTCATCTGCTTTTTCTAATGACATTCACTTCTCAAAACTAACATTAAATGCATTCATAGTCTGCAAAATGAGATAATCCTAACCCCTTTCTTCTACAAGTCGGCGTGAGGTTTGCTGTTGGTTCAGTGGCAATAAGCAAGAGCCTGGGGAGAGCAGCATTTTTTTGGAGCTTCAGCCACAGAAGTGAGGACTGACACTCGAAGACGTGTTGTCCTCAACTTTTGTCAGTAAATGAAATCCCTGGATGGGGTATAACAATACGGTGCATCTGTCTTGCAGGAATTACCCAGCCCTTCACCCAGTCTCGTCTCTAAGGATTTTGATGGTCCTGCAACAATTCCACAAAGGCCATTTTTTGCTCACCATTAAACGTGTTGTGCTTGAAGAGTAGAAGTGCTGCAGCTCAGACGTGGGCAGCCTTCAGTGGGACCTCGCACAGGGCATTGCGACTCTGTCACTATCTGCTCATTGCCATTTGTTCTGATCCTCACGAGAGGGATTTTTCTGCTGAAAAGGAAAAGAGGGAAGCCAGGCTATCGGGTGACAGATGTGATTCCCACATTTTCTGAGTACCAAAATACAGCTAAGTAGATTGTGCCTGGGAGGCATTAATTAAATTCCTGTGGTAGGTGCCATGGTTTTACCGAGTGCTTTGTTCTCTATTTATTTATTTATTTCTTCTAAAGTTCCTAGTTAAGCTTCATACACTTTTTCTACAATCCTCTTGTGTATAATTACATACTAATGATAATTCCAGAGCAAAACCCTGGTCCCACGGATTTCACTCGCAAAAATTAGGTCAATTGCCTTTTTTGGCAGAAAGACAAGTTAAAACAGCCTGAGCCCTGTGCTTCTGGCCTGCCTTTAGATACGCTTTTAACATCGCAATATGTATGCTACTTTCCATATTCACCAGCATCAAGTAATAACTGAAGGTAAGGCAAATTTCAGGTGTGAGACCCAAGGGACACCCAGCAATGCAGTGTACACTCAGACCTGCACATCAGGGCTGCCAGAGCTCCTGGTCAACAGGTGGTTATGGAAGAAGACTTGAGAAAGTGGAGGCAAGAGATAAATTGCAGGATTTTCAATGGGATTTGCACCTTCTTGTACTGGATTTGGTATCTAATGCTTTGTATCCCCACAATAAAAACTTGTTCACACAAGCTTCAGAGGATAAATGAGTTCCCAGAAGTGAAGGAGAGTAACAATACTCGTTATTTAAATGCACTTTCGCTCAGTTTTTGTTTAAAGACTAGGAAATATGAAACACTACCACATTATTCACATATTCAAGTTTTTTACTTATCTGATGATTGCAAGGCTTGAATTTAAAAACAAGGGAAAAAAGGCTCAGCATGACCTTTTTTTTTCCTTGACAGGCATTACAGGATGATTTCAAAATATGGCTTCCTGGTAGGAAGTCTACATCAATAATGTATTAGATAAAGAGATGTATCACTCTTGATTATTTCCATGCCTGTTATTTTCAGCTGTGATATTTATACACGTACCACGCTCTGTCTATGACAAACATCGTGAAATGGAACCGTCCTTCTCAATAATAAGCAAATCAAAATCATATTGGGTTGTTATGGAAACTCACATACACCATCCCTCTCCCCCTAAACATTAATATGCGCTTTATCTATCTCTCTTCCAAAATCAACATTTACTGGGGACATTAAAAGATTATGTCCCCATAATCCACAGCAAACAATTTTTCCTGCAAGCCCCCTCTACTGTCAGATGCGCTGTAATCCTTCTTTCCCTCTATCAAATATAATCCTACTTCTACACCAGATACCGAAGCACAGCTGCTGCTGCTGCTGCTGCTGCTGCTGCTGCTGCTGCTGCTGCTGCTGCTGCTGCTAGGACACAACTTCTTTCCCCCACCCGCTCCATGTCTAACACATAGACACCTCCCTTCAGCGGTGGCCCAGGTTACCTCTGCAGCCCACGCTGCACATCTATCAGCTGGAGCAGCTCCAAGCAAAACAGATGAAGGTGCTAATGTGTTTATTTTCGTTTTAATGAAGCAGAGGTAGGTTTCTCTGCTACCACCATCCCAAACTACCTGGTTTGTCCTTCTGCAGAGGAATCCATGTCTTACTGTACTATTTGTGTTTTGGGTTTTCTTTCCTTGCTATAAATTACAGTAAAGAGGGCATGATTGAAAACATATGTTCTACTGTAATTTAATAAGAGAGGTTTGTTGTCATTCACAAACCACTTAAGTTGAATTCACTGTATTAGCAGGTCATCAAAACTCCCTACATTGCATTACCATCCAATATTCAATTTTCTATCTCGAGCTATTCTTTATTAAAATGTGAAGTGAATCACTGCACAGCAGGCACCTTGCCAGGCAAAAAGTTATTAAATCAAATGCAGGAGACATAGGTTTGGCTGAAACACAGTACTAGTGGTTGCCTCATTTCTGCTCTGATTAGTGGCAATATTTGTCAGAACACCTGCCTTACCTTCTTCTGTGACTTATAGCCCAAAATGCTCTCAGCTGCTCGGTAAGGATTTATAAAGACATCTGCTTTTCAGAGACATCTGTCTTTTTTTTTTTTTTTTTTTTTTTTTTTTGCTTGGGACCACCTGCAAGAGTCCTGTGCTGCATTACATTTTACGTACAGAACAGGCAGCCACCTTCAACGCTGTCAAAAAGAATCAATTAAATATTCCATGTCTGACTCAATACATGGCTACAATTGAGGAGCGTCTTATTATTTAACTACTAGGAATTTTAGATGAGAATCCCATTAGGTGCTCTGCCTGCTAGATTTCCTGCTGCAAAAGAAAAATGGCATGGAGTGTTTTTCTTTCTCGAGAAGATTTGATTACATTATCCAGCACTTGCCATCATTGAAACAATTTGCTCTAATCAGAACAACCCTTTATGTCCTTATATTGTGTCTGTTCCTCTTGACTTTAGGCATTGCAGGCTGGAAAGTGCCTCACTCTTTACCAGTGGGCTTTGTGAATACTGAAAACCAGTCATTCAGTATTGCTGGCATGTATCGTGTGCAACAGATGATAAATGTTAAGAGGGAAACCATGACCCGGGCAACATTAAACTGACAGATGCAACATGACAGCAGTAGGAGGATCTCTTTCTGTCCGTTGAAGTCAAAGGAGGTCCATCAGTGAGAAATCCATGTTAGGAAAGGGAGCAAAAAGGCACCAGAGGGGTTTCTGAGACTGACAGAGATGCAGCTGGGCTACGAAACCCTCTACGTCAAGTAGACATGGGAAAACTGCTGTGAAGAGCAGGGAGTGAATGCAGACAAGACTCAGAGGTGATGGAAATAGAGAGAATGCAAGTTTTGATCATGGTTGGGCAGAGGTCTGTTCAGTGACGAATGGCATGAGAAGACGACTAGGGATTGATTGTTCACTCTCTCTTCCAGTAGAGCAGCTAAGTGATATCAAGGAAACTGTGAGGAGGCAAGCTCAAAACAAACAAAAGGAGATGTTTTTTTCTCACGTGGTGTAGTTAAGCTGTAAACTTCTTCGCTTAAGGATGTGGATGTTAAAAGTTTGTATTGATTCAAGGGAAGTCTTGATAGGTTTCCAGAGAACAAATTATCCGTGTTAAAAAGAATATAGAAAATATAGCTTAGAAAGTATCTGAGTCTTGTTAGAGATCAGAGAGTGCTTGGGGAACATATTGCATAGCTCCTTCTGCTCTTACAGTCTTTCCTAGGCATCCACATTTGGCCAGTACCAACGACAGGATACTGGATTTATAGGAACCTTCAGTCTGGTCTAACAGCGCCACTGTCATCTTCTGAATATGAATGTCATTAATGTTTACCATGGAATTCAGAAAACAAGCAAGAAGCAGACTCATTAAATTTAATTAATCTCAAACAACGGTCTCACAAAAGGTTTGCTTATTTGACATGCCGGTCATTTCAGAAAGCAATCGAACTCAATATGGTTGAGTTTAATGAGTTGCCTTCTGAAATCACTTCTGAAATGCTGACTTCTTCGTGAACCATTGAAAAAAATCTGCAAGTGATACAAGGCTTATCTTGGCGGTTGTGATTGGCTGTGACAGGTTGAAAGTTAATTAGCAAGCTTAACTGGATATGATAAATTTCTGAGTTTCACCAGATGTTAATCCTGATGAAACACGGATGCGTAAACCAAGTCTAGTACCAAGTCACGCAGATGGAAGGACAATTACACCCCGCCACTGCACGCACATTCTCAGCAACCGCCTCTATTTAACAATCGCATTTCAGGCACTTGTCTGAGGTGCTCACGGGTGTTCAGGGGCACTGCAGGTTCAACGGGATGCCCTCACTGGTTGTTCCCATCCTCCTCAGAGACCATCACAAGGGAATGAGCCACGTTTGCTTTCCTGACTAGCGTGACATACTTGTATAAAGCCGATACCTGTGTCACACCACACGGGGCACATCCTGAAGTCACAGAAAGGCAATGCAGAGATGCTACTGTACTATCACAATGCTAAACCACCACCAGAGAACACCAGGGAACCAGGGCACTGATGCTACCATGGCGTCATGGTCCCCATAACTACCCTCGTGCCGTGTTTTGCACAGTCTGTTCTGCTGGTTTTAGCAGCTTTCTATGTCCAGAATGGAAGTGCAGAGTTGTCATGAATGAGTGATGGGTAGAGCACCTTGGGTGGCAGTGAGGTAAGGAGGGAGGATAGCTTCCCTTACCACAGGAGGCTGGAGGAGAAGCAGTCCCAACACCTTTCTCTGCATCAGGAGATGAAGTTCCCCAGAGGGAGCTTGCAGCAACAGGGAGGTTAGCAGGGCTCCCCATCCACAGCCCCAAAAATCCCACTGGGTCTTTTCTCCAAAAAATATTAACAGTTCTGTCATACTTGGCAGTAAGCATGACCCTCGTTGGTATCATGTGCTGTGACAGAGCCTGTCACTGATCATGTTTTAGGCAAGAAGCCGAAACCTTCTCCTCCCCCACCCCTTCCCCCTCCTCCTGAATCAGAGATATTGCACTTGCTTCAAAGGTCATGAGAGAGTCAGCTTTTCTGAAAGCTTGACCTAGATTTTTGCTGGCTTTAAAGGTCAAGACAGAGCCTTTGACACCAATATAGGACTGGAGCCATCTGATGTCCATACTGCTGCTGGGCTGCACCGCCTCGAGGCTGTGCAATTCAGGCACTAAATTTTATTTCAATTTCTACTTGGTCTTTAAGATCAACTGGGAATAGCAATAATTTAGCGCACATTGGAATGAGAAGAACCACATCTGAAAGGAAGGAATACAATCCCTTCACACCAGAGATAAAAGAAGCTCTTTTGAGTCACGGTTGTTGTCTTGGAAGCTAGAAATAGAAAGTCATCAGGGTTTTTTTTTTTCCGTCCTGTTGTCATAGGGGAGATTTGCCAAATGATCTGAAATGCTTCTCCTAAATACTTGGGGACTCTAAGCCCCAATTTATGTAATGCTCAGCTAGTCTTAGCATGCGATGCTGTGGATGAAATTTAGGTCTACAACATGAAAAAATTACTCTAAATCATAAAACACATCCCTATCAAAGGCAGTCGCTCCAAAGGCAAAATGGGAGTGATGACATTGTGCAAACTTTTACAAAAAAACCCCTCAATACAATTTGCTTTCTGTTAATGTTGAACACTGACTCAGGCTGTGGCTCTGCATCTCTCATGAGTTCATCTGGCAGATGAAAGATGCATAAACATCTGGTAAATTCCTCCTGCTCTCACAGTTTGCTGCCTTCAGTGCTCTGACCCTGGCCCATCAGTGAGGTTTAGGTGGTCCAGGGGGAAACTGGTGATCTTTCCAGCAAGTTTTCTATATTAAGCCATCCCCTCTCCCATGCAGTGTTTATAAAATGAGTTCCTCTTCACTGCCACATTTGAGCATGTTGGGCTGAAATACAGTTTATATATAACAGAGGAAGTAAGCTTTTGCTTGTATATTTCTTTTTTTTTTTTTTCACCAAGACCCAAAACTGTATAGTTTGCAGAGATTTTATAGTGTGTGTCTCTACAAAAAGGGGTTCAGACACCACCAAGTGCCTCTCCTGCCCTGCAGAAGTCAGCTCGTCAAGCAGCTAGAGGTTGGTGCTGAGGCAGGTTAGCTCAGCTCAGCTCCCAGGCATTCAGGCAAGAGCTCCATCAGTTCTCAGCAGGGGCAGGGCAAACCTGCACCCACCACCCCGACAGACACTTTTAGCACTTCTTTCATCAGTCTTCCAAAAACCAGTTTTTCCATTTGCTTAGTACAACTACTTGAGTGCAGTTGCACTCTTGATTTGGACTGTGTACACTATTGACAGAGGAATTCACACTTCATATGTGCTTTATTCTTAGTCAGTAAAGGATTGTTTACGTCTAACTAAGGCCTGAAGATAAGACTGTACTACTATTAATATTTCAGAAATGATCTGGTTTAAATTCAGACACTATAACATTACAGTCCAAACTGGTCAATAAAGAGCTTTCATATTCTGGGAGAAAAAAAAAAAAAAAAAAAAAAAAAAAAAAAAAGGTTGAAATAAATACATTTCTTCTCCCATACCAGAATTAAGGATTTTCTGCAATTCACAAGAAAATCCAGAGGAAGGGAGAGAAGTATATAGTAAAACCAGCCATTTTACGTTTTAAAGATAGGCCTTGAACATGAGAATGTCACCAATAAAGGCTGTTACCTCAGGGTTATTCTGCGGTTGAATGTGGAAGGTAAATTCCTTACCTATGGTTTGGACCTTAAAAGCTTCTCTGATGACTTTTTCTTCAGTTAATTTTTTTTTTTGCAAAGCAACCTTTTTCAAGGTGTCTGTGAAGACAAATCAATACATAGATGCTACAGGGTAGAAAACGAGGTGGGGAGAAAATCAGGACCCCAGAAAAGATGCAGGGCCAGAACTGGGGGACACGAAGTCAGCAGGTGGATGCTGCCTCCTGCTTTATCAGGCCACCAAGCATGTATATATCACTAGCTTGCATTTTAGATAGTTCAAATCTGGCAGGTTGAGTAACTTTAATTGATTTTTGCTTTTACTTTAAAATGTATTCACCATTTTTTCTGTCTTTTGAAAGACTGCTCTAATTACTGCCTTGTTTTCCCATCATAAGTGTCTGCGTTTCAGAGTTCAATACGCTGCAGTCTAGAAGGAAATCTGACCAATATATATGTGATTTCTGATATTATCCGTGCACAACAGAATTCAAAGAGTTACTTATATGAAAAAATATAGTATTTCTAATCTAGGATAGGGTTTTTTTATTGTAGAATATTTTTGTAGGATGTATGTAATACTGTGAAAATAGCTACATTTCAATTCCACCCAAGTATCACTAGATGGCACTAAGAGCCCCAGCAATTCTCGGTCAGAGGCTGCCGTTATTAAACCAAATGCCTTAGGCTTCATCCTGTCAATGTTTCATTAAGATTTATAAGAATCTTTTACCGAAAGCAAAGCAGTTTTGAACACCCGTTTATCATACCATGTCACATTTGCACTTATGGTGGATACTGATTTCTAATTTTCTCAAACATCAATATAGTAAATAAATAATTCATGTGTTGAAATGGTATGTATCATCCTTGCACTTATTGAAAGCTGGCTCTAGTTTTCAAGTGCATCCCTTGCATTCTTTGATTATAAGCTTGTTTTATATTTGTGGTACGTAGTAACATGGTAGCTTGATGACTAGAATAGTTTGACAGAGATGGGATCTAACTTAAATAGAAGCAAAGAAAATGCTGAGCACAGATCTAAATAGTATCTTTCAAATCTATCCCTGTACTCAGCGGGCCACTGCCAAGGGCCCAGCATCCAGGTCCAGCGTGGATCCACATCCATACACCCACATGCAGTCAGTCACCAAAGGAGATGATGTGGCCTTGGAAGATTTTATCTGAATCTCTCCATGGCTGCAGAGTTCAGATAAGCTGAAACTAAGACACAGGCTGCTTTTTATCATCTTTTGATTTTCTCAAGCCAGAAGTTCACTCAGTTTTTGCTCATCTCTAGAAAATTACTCCCTAGAATTTTGTTGACTTGATCTATGCAATTCATGCTAACTTTTTGTCTGTTAAATAGTAAGAAACACTGACTGTTTGGGGAAAGTTTCATAAAAGAGCTAGGGGCTAGTGTAAATAAAGGGTGTTGGCAGACATTTGTCAATACTCATTTTTAAATATTTTTTTTTTTGAAAGGTCAACTAGCACGCAGAGAAACTTGTGAGTATCTAATAGGTGTGTCCGGTGAATATTCTTGCAGTTTAAACAATCATGGGGCTTCAGCCCAGGAAAAAAATTCCCTTAAACCAGCTCATGCAAGGAATGTTTGTTCCTCCACATGAAGGAAACATGAAGCGTTTCCCGAGACCCTAACAAACTCCCTAATGTTCTCATGGCCTTGGTCTCTCCTGCCCCATTCCTGTGCATTTTTTATGTTTCTGGTTTATTATATGCAATATTTGAATTTGCTTGCTGTAGGAAGTGTTGTGCCAGTTTTTGGTACGCCGCAGGTGTGTTGGCCAGGCTTTTCTGGCCTTTCTGAATCTGCTGTGATTGTCTGGGGACCTTTATGATTGCAGTCATTGAATGATTACCTGCAATTTCAAGGTACAAGCTTTGAAGATTCCTTTTAAGCCCCTGCTCCTACTTTCACTCACTATAGATAATAATATAAAATTATTATACTGCAACCCTAGGAGCTGTTGTTGATAATAATTTCTCCCTCACAAATGACACAAAATCTCTTTTGCTAAAAACTCGCTATCCCCACGTCCCCCAAACTGGGATGACTAAACTGTGACTCAAAGATCACCAGAACATCTTGACTGTGATGAGGGGAGGGATATAAAATTCGTAATACAGGATTTCTAACTTTGAAAATAAGTGACTTTGTTTAAAAAGCAGTATCCTTATCATTATTTTATAAATCTTGGCTTTATTCCCAGTGGGTGTAAATGTGAAAGAGCACACCACGTTGATGCTCCAGTGGTGTAACGGAGCTTAGAGTCCCCTTCCCCATGGGCAGAATCAGGCCCATTGGGCCAAGCAGCTTCAGAAACCTCAGTCGTAGGTTCCTGAGGGGACAGAAGGGGTTGTGAGCAGAAGTGAGAGCATGAGATACGTTGATGAGGATTTCAACATATGTTCTCCAAGAAAACTATTATCTATGGAAAAAAGCCCTGATTCCAAATTAGAGTTTTTGTGGAAAAGTTAACTCACTCCAAATGTCCTCCAGGTATCTAGTAGAAACTATATCAAATTATTTATGTTTATTATATGAAAATAGTTAGCATTACTGAAGTGATAAAGTGACTTTGTGCTGGAAGGCACTGCTGAATACTATAGACCTACTACAGCAAGTCTCACACTAAGCCGTGAATATGACAGTGTCTATGAAGTCTCTCTGAATCATAAAGGGTATGTTTTGGAGTGTGGAGTGCAAAGGAGATAATTCTCAGCACTTCGGATAAATGACACTTACTTCCCTCTAGCTGCAGAGCATGAATTAATCAGCTCTTTCTCTGTTGTATCTTTCCTGCCAGGGGAATTACAGAGAAGTCCTTTAAGTTTAAATTCAGTTCACGGTAAGTAGAGCTACAATAAGTACTACATATACAGCCATGTACATAATTGCAAGTGTCACATTATTGATGACAAGTGAAGCATTCATAAAATTAGAATGACCTGTTTACACGTAGCTCTCACATGACTGTAACATCTGCAAGAGGAAAAGGAAGAAAAAAAGAAAAACAAATTAGAGCCCCCATGAGGCAAAGTAATTACAAGGAAAAGTCCTAAAATGTAATTTCACTACTTGCCCTGTAACATGCCAAACACCTGCCAGCTCCACAATGTGCTGGCTCCTTCCGGAGCTGAGTCAATTTGGCATTTTGAAGTGTTCAGCATGTTTCAGGACAGCACCTTGCTGAGCCTGATACTCCATATGAATAGCCAAAATCACCAGTGATTGCAACCTCTGAAGGGAAATATTGCCCTCCATTGTATCTAGATCTTATCACACAAAGTGGGTGTAATTTGAAAAGATGCAAGTGGATGTAATCAGCTTGGAATGTGCATTATGCAATTCTTGAACCGGACTTGCAGTACCGACCTTTAGTTAAATTACACTACTGAAGCCATAAAAATCATCTGAATTAAAATAAAATGATATGTGCAATCATATGAAAATCTTGAATCTTAAGGTTTCTTTTGGGAAAGTGTTTCCTTGTCAGCCTTTCCCTCCCATAATTAAATTTTTGTACAAACATTCAAAGCAAATTCTATTAGTGAGCTTACATTAACAATCAAAAAAGCACCACCAACACAAACCAGACATGAAAGAAAAAGATTTTCCCAGATGCTATGAGCTACTGTTTCTGTTTCTCTTCTCCTTGTATAATTCTTAATTCCTTCTCATAGCTTTGGCTAGAAAGTTGAGATTCCACTCATACCCTCAAAGATGGAGGCTCCTGCTTTTATCAGGAAAAGATTAGTAAATGCTTACTTGAATCTTACCATTTTTATTACACGCCACAAATATTGCACACGCAGGCAAAGTCTGATAGTTTATTTTGGAGGACTGTAGTAGTCCATTCAGAGGTCAGCTAATGAAACCTTAGGAAATTTCTCCTTCTCCACGGATCGCTACTCCCGGTCTCCAGATACAACTCAGTGAATCCCGAGGACCTGTGTGCTATTTATAACAGTGCTTCATTTTGTTACTGAACCAAATACAATACCTTTAACACCGTGCTAAGGACTAGCAGCTACTCCCAGTGGCATTTTATTTGTACTTTTCAATAAGGCTTGTTCTGTTCATTATGAAATTCTTCTCTGTTAGCGTTTGGTGGAACTTTTCCTACTACCTTCAGCCAGACCCAGATACTATCCAGTATATTTTGTTTCCCTGTGTATTTTAACAGAACTTTTGGTGAATTCATTGTTTCACTGAAGTGATAAAATCCTATGTGATTTCACTGGGGACAGGACGTTAGCACACTGTTTGTTTTGTACACAGTAAGCTTTTTACCCAGGACCAGACTTTCACAGATGACAGCAGCCAATAAACACAGGCACCTGTTTCTTTTCTTGGTTGATGCTGAGTTTTCTTCTTATTTTTTTTCTCTGCTCGTATCTTTGCATTCGGACATTTGTATCAGTTGGAATGCTACGCACAGGCCTGAGAAACAGTAGTTACTACTTCTGTACCATCCGGTTCTCCCACTCAAAAAAAGAGCAGCATATCCATCCCTCTCTTCCCCTCCAGTTTTTACATGACTAAACAAGTCTGAACTTTTCTTAATAAAGAGAAGAATTTAAAAGAATATCATAACATTATGTATCACTATGTAGGCCGAGCAGTAAGAGCTTCCTTCAGGCTTAATCATTTGCCTCAATGCAAGGTATCAGTCTACGATCTGGAGGAATATGCTCAGTGAACAGGCAGCCATCTAGGCTAATCCTTAAAAAACTTCCCTTCCTCCTGAAATATAGATCCTTAATCAAGGCACAACTGAAGAGCTTCAGCCTGTCCTAGCTTCATAGCCTTCTTCTAGAATCATGACTGGAAAGCAGATGCCGGTGCCTTCGCTGTTCTTCTCTGTGAAGGGATTCATACTCCCTCCTGGCTCCTCAAATCCACAGCTCGTGGTTTGGACTGTACCTGTTAGAAGCTGCCAGACCCAGTAGCCCATTCGAGGCGAGGTTGCCACAACTTCATGGCCCCAGGTCCAGCCAGTGGTGAGGCTCAGCACGTACGCCCAACAGGCACACCCAGGTGCACACAATACAGACACACATACACGCACAGATACACAGATATATCTACACGGGCACAAGGGTAAACACACAGACAGCAAACACCATGCTTAAGCAAGCACAGCACAAAAGGCCTGATCCTGTTCCCCTCTCTGGCTGATCAGGATGAAAGCCCATTAGTGGAAAATATGTAAATATATTTATATGAATATGGCCAGTAGCTGCCCCTGGATCCCAGTCTCCCCCGCTGCCTGCACTGGGACATAGGCACTGCCGGGCTGCTGTCCCAGTCTGGTTGCTGGTACTCTGACCTGCATACACATGTGCACGCACACACACACACACGTGCACACACACCCCATGTGGCACAGGGCATTGCCAGACACAACCACCTTTTTACACATTTTACCCCCTTTCCCCTCTATTTTTCCACACTTGCTCCTCCTCAAACGCCCTTGATGCCTTCCTTTGCCCTACCTTTGGTTTGTCCCCTAGACATCCCATAATAAGTCACTTACATGCCCAAAATGCTGTTCCCAGCATACCATAATGGATCCTATACTCCTGGGGGTAGGAACTCCCCGCCTTGGTCTGTAAGGCACCCAGGGAGAGCTTCCCACCCAGTGGGGCTGATCGCTCCCTTGTGGTAGCCCAGAGAGCCGGTGTGCTTGGCTGGCGCTGGGCTCCTCTGCCTTACATTGCCCCCCTACTCCCTCATGTTTATGGAGATCAGCCTTAAATCGCATAACCTGAGAGTCTCACTTTGAACCCAAATCTTTACTCACTAGGCTAAAGTGAGTATCAGTCAATGGCCTTGCTCTCAGGTGTCTTGCTGTCACCCAAGAGAAACCTGGGTCTTCTGGCAGTGTGGTGATGCCAGATAAAACATCCACCTAACAACAGAGCACCTGGGTTTAAATCCTGTGGTGCCACCAGAACTTTACAGTAGTTCTAATGGCAGTAGTAGGACAGGCTCCGCTCTCATTAATGCTCTGTGCACGGGTTAGAGCACAAACCAGAGGCCAGGTCTCCTTCCAGGTAGCCTGAATCATCACACCACTAACTCATTCCTACAATCCCCATCCATCCCTCCCACTGCTTTGCTGAACCCACAATCTCCAGCACAACATGCACTGTTGTACCCAAATTCTTTCCTCTTGAATGCTCATCCTTGAACATCTGCACAACAAGAAGAAAAGCAGCACTACCAGCACACTCTCCAGCTATGCATTTGGGAGAAATCTACTTAGTCGTTATAACATAAATGCCTACTGGGCTGAGTCCCTGTCTGAGGAACCCTGCTTTACAAATCATTATGTGGCTTAATGTGAAATAGTTGCCGAGATTTTGTAGATGCCAAAACCTACAAAGAAAAATATTCAAGCACCTGGGCAATACTTTACATTGGAAACATGAATACCTTGTGGACTTAAAGCATCTTGAGGGTTAGATGGCCATTTTTTAATAGCTGGATTTTGGGTGTCTACCTGCGATGGAAATTTGGAACAAAGTGACTGAGACAGTCTACGCTTCTGTACCCATAAAGCCTATCTGGCATCTACATTTATTGTGGGTCTGCCTTGTAAGCCTGATGGGTTGTCTGGACCTTATCTTTGCAGCCTAAATATAGGCTCCCAAGCGCATGCAGAAATGCCCTACTCCGAGCCGTCAGGCCCAGGAGCTGTCACACCCCCTGCCCAGCACATGTGCCGACACGTCTCCGAAGAGATAAAACCAGATAAAAGCATGTGCACCCGGCATCCACATCCGTTCCAAGAGGCAGCCACAGCCTCAGACAGTGAGTCATGCAGTGAGTCACCACCTGAGCAGGAACATCACCTGTGTTTCTAGAATTTCAGCACAGGAAACTTGAAATACCTTTTGTTTCACTTTACTACGAGAGAAACGCATTCAACACTTCCAACTATAATGCTCACACCTTTTCTTCTTTAGCTTTGCAAACTCATGGAAGAGCCCACTCTAAATTGTACAAATTCTTTTGAAAAAAATGTAAGAAGAATAGTCTTTTCCAAACTGGTGCTTTTTTTTGGCCGTGGGGCTAACAAGTATGTGAAGAAAATGAGTTTTATTTTGGATAGCAAATCAATGTTTCTGTCACCAAAATAAAAATACCTGGCTGTCTCCTTGGAAAGACTGAATGATCCTACAAGTTCTACTCCAACAGACTGACATGTAAAAAAAAATCCCCAACTATAGTGAGCACACTAGCAGTTCATGTTATTTCTTCTAGCCAAGGTTCCCAGGGCTTTTTGTAGCCATTATTCAACAAAAGCTTTCCCACAGCCTTGTGAGAAAGACAAGCATTCCTTTCCCTACTTTCTGTACAAATAAACAAGCTCAAGCAAGGTTAAATGACACCAGGTAACACAGGAAAGCTTCAATCCTAAATTACTGCAGTATCTGCTCCACTGGAAGAAAAGGCTGCTATCAGAAAACGCCAATGCTATTTTATAGTCAAAATGCATGAAATGACCTGTCTGTGGATTCCTCATTAACATACAGAACTATCTGCAGACAGCAAACCTACATAATTAACGTGAGGTTCATTTATCATGCATTTTTAAGAAACAGAAGGCAGAGAAGATGAACTTTCCCCTTTCCCATTAACCGAACTGTCCTACGGAAGACACGACGGGCAGTGTCACAGCCGTGCCTAAGCACTCCGCACTAAGAGACGAGATTATTTGACCTGCAGTTTAACAAGCTACTGGTAATTGATTGGAGGTTCTCACTGCAAATGTGATGTAAAATGTGTCAGCTCAGACTTCAGGCTAGGTTAATAAGAGAAAAAATGTTTTCCCTGGCATTTGCCAGAGAAGGAGCAAGCACCTTGGCAGTCCCCTGCCTCGGCTGACATGCAGTAACTTATTAAGGTTCAGAAACCCACTACTGTGCCTGAACCATTAGAGACAAAACAACACATCACCCTAATTAAAATGCAGCTCTGGAAGCTGCCCTTCAGGAGTAATGGTATGTGCAATGCTGGCTCGATGCCGTTTCATACAGGATGGAGAGTGATTATGCAGAGTCATGAGTTCACTTTGTAGATGAAGGAATAATATTAATGATGGGGCTCTTGGAAACAGAGAAGCATGTGCAAAGCTTTCCTTGTAGGATAGGGGATTATACTGTCAGTGCTGAATAAAAGCTCGTTATGTACTAAGAGTGTTTATTTTTAGTGGGCATTTTTTTTATGTTTTTTTTCTGCATTAAGCTGTACCTAGTCTAAAGTATTACAAGAATTTACATCACTTTTATTTTGTAGTTGTGTTTTTCTTCAGAAAATAAGGGCTGGCACTGGGTTGGCAGCAGGCGGGTCACCTGTTTTCCACCCTATTCTGGGACTGCTTCGAGGCAGCTGGATTGGGTGCAGGACTGCCGGGGAGGAAGGGGAGAAGGAAGGAGTGTCACAGCCTGGGTGGGAGCCACCTTGCCTGGGCAAGAGCTATGGGAAACCAGGCCACCTACTGCTCTTGCTGCTGTCAGCAGGAGGGCAGGGGATCGTGAGCTGCTTGTTGTTGCAGGACAAGTGGCTCTGACACACGCCGTAATCACCCCTCTGTCCCTCCATACCCCGCAGATGTTACAGAGGCTGCAAGCCCAGCCTCCCTGGGCTCTTCCCTCAGTTATCCATCCCGCCCTCCAACCTTCTGCACCTTCTTTGTGGAAGAAATGGACAATTCACTCTGGAGTAGCAAAATTCATCTTACTTGCACTGCCCAGAATCACAGAATGATAGGGGCTGGAAGGGACTTCTGGAGATCATCTAGTCCAACCCCCCTGCCAGGGCAGGGTCACCTTAAAGCAGGTTGCACAGGAACACGTCCAGGCGGGTTTTTAATTTCTCCAGGGACGGAGACTCCACCACCTCTCTGGGCAGCCTGTTCCAGTGCTCTGCCACCCTCAAAGTAAAGAAGTTCCTCCTCATGTTGAGATGGAACTTCCTATACTCAAGTTTGTGACCATTACCTCTTGTTCTGTCGCTGGGCACCACTGAAAAAAGACTGGCCCCATCCTCCTGACACCCAGAGGAGTGTCAGGAGGAGAAGAGGAGCCCCAGTTGAATGTGCATGATTCTCCATGCACTGATGTTTCTTCTCAGCTGCTGTGGCTGTGTTATCCTGGTTGACAAACATTCCCACACTGAACTAGTCATCAGGATGAAAAAGGGCTTCAGTCTCCCCTGCATTTAACTTTGATTTCTAGAAAGTGGAAGAAACTCTATTTCGGAGTATGCTATAAATAAGTACCTAATAAACCAGAGGGCAAAGGCAAACACTGCAGTGAAGGTGAAATAATGGCTCCATTTCACATTCCTTCTCCGTATAAATCTACAGAAATTGTCCTGTGTAAGCAGGAGGAGATCAAGCAGCTTTGGGGAAGCAGAACATGGTGAGGAATTGCAGCCTTACAACTGAAAGCCAGACTTGAAGTAGTCTTATGCTGCATAGCATCACCCGTTTGCTGTCCTTGCTAGCAGGATGGGTGCTAGAGAGGGAAGTGCAAGCAGGATGCATCCTAGGGAGATCCTCAGGGAATTATACAGCCAGCAGTAGGCAGGGGTCCAGGAAATCCATCACAAGCACTTTGCAAAAACTCCTTGTTCAGACTACAATTTTTCTGCTTTTTGGGGGATTTGCTACCACTGGAAGTGATGCTTTGCTCTGTAGTAGCGATTTTTTTAAGTAGAGTGTTACTGCAAAGTTCAGAAACCATTCTTCCAAGGGTTTCTGACAGCAATCTCCTTCATTCAGTGCACAGACTAAAACCAGCAGTCATTGGAACTCCATTCCCTTGAGGCAAAAATTAATGTGATTAGCCATTACCTTGCTCCATTCATCTTTTTCCTCTTTCCTGTTGACTAACATTTTGCCCCTTCACTGGAAGTGATGCCAAGGCCAGGCTGGATGGGGCTTTGAGCAACCTGGTCTAGTGGGAGGTGTCCCTGCCCAGGGCAGGGGATTGGAACTAGATGATCTTTAAGGTCCCTTCCAACCTAACCATTCTATGATTCTATGATAATGCAGTACGGAGAAGGTATATCATTAGCACTCACAAGCAAAAATGCAAGAAGGTGAACACCCTGTAATGGATTTCAGGAGCATCCTTGAACTAGAAGCATGAGAAATCAGATGAGACACTGAAATGCACTCTGAATTTAAAGGGACACTTCTAAAATCATCTCCATTCATGGCTAATATTGTGTGGACAACTCACTAAAAGGAAAACAGCCCAAAGAAATGTCTCTCATGGAAAAAGGCAGAAAACTAGCCACAGAAAGAAGGAAAGAACAGTCCTGTGAAGGCAGTCACCTTCCAGTTCAAAACCTCTGCTTCTCCCGGGACTTCCTGCATTGCTACTGAATATAATGGCAGTACAGCTGTGCCTACTTTTCCTTGCATAAGGAGTTATTTTTAATTCAGACTGAGGGCAGCAAAACCAGTGGCAGCCTAAGAATGTTTCCTAATGAAAGGGGAAGACCAAACATCAAGTACTACAGCATTTGGCGTAAACAAATCCAGATATCAACCTCTCTTGACAATAAGCCAGAGTCTTCAATAAGGTCATACTGCCTAAAATGAGAGAATCTCAGGGTATTCATCGCAAATAAAAAAAACGAGGATTTTTTGGAGTTTGCCTCTCTGTGGATGATCTGTGATATGAATTTCACCCTGGTAGCTGCAGCGGTGCCGACCACAATTATTCCTTGTCCATATTTGCAGCTAGTTTTTCGTCCAGCACCCACTTGCACAGTGTGAACTTCAGCAAAGAATACTTTGTGTGTGTAGATGAGGCTGTGTGCGCAGGCCAGGCTCTTCTGGGTGGTGCATAGATCTTGTCAACAGTTTTCAAAAGGACATTCAGTCCAAGCAAGCAATTGCCAAGAATAGGAAATAATTAGTATGTCAGCCAGACCACTCTGGAAAAACAGGTTTCCAAAACAAATCTGGCCTGATTTGCAGCATTAGGACACGGCTTTGCCCTAAGCAATGTTTGGAGCAGCCAGTCTGTTCCTTCTGGAAAATGCTTGAGCCAGCGTTCTTCCCTGGGAAGAGATAAAAAAGTGTGATGCCACGCTCAGCTCTTCCTCCCTGCAAGGCAGCCACATTCTCAGGTCTGTGTTTGCCTACGAGACACAGAGATGCTTTGTCTGGGAAGCGTCACTGTAAAAAGCCAGATAGATTATCTCACAGTTTTGCCACCACTACTCTCATAGCACCTGGCAGAGTATTATTTATTTCCATCTTAGAAACACCTATTCAGAAAGATGTCTCCTTGCCTTCACACACATGCTCACATAAATTCAGTGAGAGGGCAATGTCTCAGACCTTCAGAAGGTGTTTCCAGCTGGGCACTCCATACAGCTGTCGTTGCTTTCTGCCCAGGAAGGACAGACTGAGGCCTCCAGTCTGCATTAGCTGGTTAAATGAGTTTGCAACACATTGCAACAGTGGATTCATTTTGCTCTGACTTTTACCACAACTCCCCCATGATCAAGTAGGTAATTGAGCCTGTCTGTCTGTCCTACATACAGCCTGATATTCCCCTCCGACTCGCGCCCTTTGACGCAATGCAGAGATTTATTACTGTGAAAACATCTTTTCTGAAATTGAATCTCTTTGAGCACTGAGAGCCAAATTTTGCAAAGGGAAGGCAAATGAGAACATTTTAGCAGGTAATAAATGGACGATCGAGCTCATGGCTTTTCTCAGAAGGGATCGTTGGCTTGTGGTCAAATGATTTTGGATACTAATCTGCTAAAAATAATGTGGTGTCCTGCATTCCAATGACAGGATTTTTATTGTACAGATAATACTTCAGGCTGCATGACAGAATGTGGTTTAGTAGGTCATGCCCTTGAGGGATTTTTTTTAACGGGAAATAACTTTTATAAAACCAAGAATAAGTTAGTAGGATACTAATTCCTCACGCTCTTCTTCAGTGAGAACACGCAACGGCACACTGACATCGATTGGTAATTTTTTATTCTGTGAGCATAATTTTGCATCATGCTTAATCTTAAATTAGTTCACAGCATCTTCTTACACTTGATATTTTTGTAGGCATTAACTGTGTGATTAACTCTGGTGTTCCACGTGAGACAATGTGTCTTCTGCCATAGGTCTCCACTGCAGAATCTAGTCTCTGTAGGAGTATCCTGACAACCAGCGGCATGCTCTGTTTATTGCTGTGTGAAACAACTGGTTCCACTGCAGAAAAGAGCAGGTTTGTGATAATCGTAAAAGTGCCACACATGAGAATGACCCAAGACTGAAAATGACAAAGGCATCATTAGCCCTGAAGGCTAAAGCTCACATATGGAGAGAGCTCTCTGGTGCCATCTACAAAGGACACACAGGAGGGAATGAAGTGGGCAGGCAGCTTCTCCATGATTTCAGGCCAGGCCAAGCAGCGTGGAGTTTGGCCAAAAAACCTTTGAATTTCTGGTATAAAGCTAGTGAGCTTTTCTGGGTCTTTTCTGACCCAGTGTGGTCTGACTGGCAACTTGCAGTCAAATCTGGCATACAGGACACTTCCATCTGGTCTCTTCCCCGGAGGAGACGGGATGGCTATTCAAGTATGAATGACACTTGAAGAGACAAATGCCTCCTTGAGAGGCTATGAATAACAGTCAGGAGACAGACCTTCCATCCATTGCTGCCTTCTCCCACTTGCCCCTCTCTGCCTACAGCAACAGTGGATCTCCCCGAGACAGGCACGGGGTGCCGCTGATACTGCTCTTGAAGACCAGAAGTTGAGGTAGTCACAGCTTCTAGGAGATGAGGTGAGTGTGGCCAGTGGAAAAAGAAGAAAAGGATGTCAAAAAATGCTGAGTCTTTAAAACGCCCAAGTGAACACACCGCCTTACCCAAACTCTCAGTTCAGGGACACGGGCCAGGGCAAGGTTTGAGATGCCTTCTCAAGCAGAAGGATATCTCTGGTGCTCAGACATTTCTCAAGTGCCTTCACAGAGCTGAAACCCAGGTTTTGGTCTGAGGACTTGCTCTTTCCTTTGTCTGGACTCCACTGACCAGAAACCATCCTGGCTGTGGAGCACCATCCTGCCTCAGCCAGGCATTGCCTGGAGAAATGGACAACCGAAACAGGGAAAGCACCACCCCTAGAGCTACTGCGATAGATAAGAGAGTCTTTATACTGAGCAGACCGAGCACAGAGGCAGTATGACATGGATGGGTATGACACGGATAAGGCAGAAACGCCGTGACTGCTGCTGGCAATACTGCAGCTACAGGGAGCCAAGCCAGGGGCATCTCTAAGGCTTCTTTACAGAAAACAGCTGGAAATGGGTCTACCTGGAAAAAGCCCTGGGTCCAGAAACTTCATTGTCAGCCATCTGAGGGCTGCCTTTTGCGGCAGTAAAACTCAAGGGTCAACGGAACCCTCACTGGCAGGACTGTGTAATTCACTATGCACATATGCTAACCCTTCAATTCTTCCTAAGCTTTCCTCAGGTAATGAAGGTTTTCCTGTCCCCTTAGCAAAATACCCAGTGCTTGTCAGTGATAATGTGTTTTCCGTTAAACCCCGTGAGGGCGGCATTTGGCTTTCTCAAGTTTCAGGGTGAAGCTTGGCTCAGTTTTGGTTTATAAGTTTACTGATACTTTGAATCCTGCCCCTCATTTCTAGGTTTCAAAGTCTAAGGCTACTTCAGAATAACATGCGATAATGACATTTACCGTCAAGAAAAGTTACTCATATCCTTAAACCCTTGTGTTCTCCACACTCCTGGTTTTAGTTTAGCAGATTAGACAGTGGGTCATAAAGTGAGGGACAGAATGGCCCCGTTCATACACTCCCAAGCAATAAGTAAACCTATCCCTCTCTAGGTAATTCCTGTAAGGGTGTTTCATTTGACTTATTGACACCAAAGGGACATGGGAAACATGAAAGGCTCACTTGCTGCATTTCTCAGGATTATGCCTGAAGAACAATCACGGCTGGAGAGCTGTTTTTTCTAGCATTATGTGTGGTCAATGCATCTGGCTGCTTCATAAATGCTTTTAGGGAACATTCCAGCATTTGTGGAAAAAAATGTCAGGTTCGAGTGTTTGTTTTCCAAAGAGATCACGTACTGGTGTTCTTTCATAATGACTATTTCTATTGTACCAGATGACTGATGGAGCATTAATCAGCTTATCTGATGGTCTCTGTGTGCTAGAGTGACATTTTCTCACACTATTGCTATTGATCCGTTACCATCCCATTAGCTTACAGAATTGACTTATGGAGCACTTTAGACATAGAAAAAGCAGTTACTATGCAAAAGTGCCCTCTATTTTTATTAATACACTAGAGCTAAATTCTCAAGGGTTGGCTTGACACCACTGATATACAAGAAACTGTAACCTGTCTGCCAATTGGCATTGTAGGTATGCGATGCATCTGCATCTCCCCATAGGGTTAGTGCTGAAACGGGATGTCTATTGCTGCTAATAATGTCTCTCTGATGAATATTAACAGATCAACTTTCTATAGGATTACGAAAAGATAACATGGAACCTAAGTACGGTATATTCTAACTTTAACAATATTTACAGTTCACAGCAAGGCACTTACATTACTGACATCAACTGCCTCTGTCCACTGCCAGTTCCTGCTCCAGCAAGTACAAGGATAAAGATGGTCAAATGAAGAATTTTTTTAGACAGTCTATTTTGGCAAAAAAACTGGGAAGGAAAAAAAGACATGTAGAGCCTCAGAAATTTTCCAAATGCTACTTTTGGTTTCAGTAGACACGGAGCTCAGCTTCTTTTTCACTCTCATATTCAGATATTCATCTGAAGACAGATGAAAAAATTCCACTGATCTCCCAGGAGGATGATCAGTCCCCACAGCTCATATTTTGACCAGGACCTAAATAAACACCAGGTCTCCCATAGGCAGGACTGCCTTTGGGAAGAGGTGAAGTAGACGATTGCAGAAAAACCTACTCTGGCTCAGCAGCGCTGGCAAAGGCTGTGACGTGGCCCCATTTGTTCTGGCTGGTTCAGAGGGCAGACGCCAAGCAAGCTCCGCAGTCATGGAAGTTCACAGCTCTCTGCTGCTGCCTGCACCCCTGCCCTAGCTCCGTGCCCACCTCTGCACCTTGTGGGGAGAGCAGCCACACCACCAGCAGGCTTCCCAAGCACGGGGGTGAGAGCAAAGAGGAGACCCAGTGGTGGGCAGAGCTGCCTTGCATCCTGGTTTGAGGCAAAAAAGAATGAATTTTCTGTTCAGTAACTTTACTTTTTAGCTAAGCCTCTTCTAACCAACCAAACTCTGAAATTAACAGCATATTATAGAGACACTGTTCATTCTCGGAATGATAAGACCTGATTATTTGTAATTTATGCCAAGGAATGGCATGCAGAGAGGATCTTGCTTATACTTATTCCTATAACAATCAAGGACACTAACTTTGTTATTTCCCCTGTTGGAGGGTCAGAAATGGAAGGGTGTAGAGGGGTTGCACCTGTGGGGAGGATTGGACAGGACAGGTGACCCAAAACCGACCCACAGGGTATTCCATCCCATCTACCCCATGATCAATATAAAGCTGAGAAGCTGAAGGATCAAAGAGTCACCCTCTTTCTTCAATGGCCGGTGTCTGAGGAGGACCCTGTTCATTTGTCTGCCTTTGATCCCAATCCATGCATTTCTGAATCCAGATCCGAAATCTAGTTCCTGTCCACCGCTGAGTCCAATGTGGGACTTTCCCAGTGCCTGCTGGTGATGTGATCATGATCCTGGGAGCTTGATATTAGTTTTCTACATATTTAATTATTTTCTTTTTAAAAATTATTTTATTGATTTATTAATATTTCATGGAAGTAGTTTAGTTTTTTTCTAAACTCATAATTCTCTTTGTCTTTCTCCCTTCTCTCCTTGGAGAGAGAGGTTGGGGAGAGCATCTATCTTTCACTTCGGTGGTCAGTCTGGCCCAAACCACGACACCTTGTCTCACCTTTTCCCTGGTCAGTGTCATGGCATCGCCGAGCAGGGCTGGGCACAGGAGACGGGAGGGAAAAGAGGGGCAGACACTTACTGGATTCAGGAATGGAGGTAGCAGATCCATGATTCCCCCTGCTGAGAAGGGGATTTGCTCAGCCTCAGGGCTCCAAGCTGGTCATGGAAAAGGACACTTTAGTGAGCAGCTTTGCTGCTGCCACGAAATTGATTTTTTATGATCCAGCATGAGGACAGAATAATACGTTTAATCTTCTTCAACTGTGGGGCAGAGCAATGCATTTTCCTGCTCTGCTGAGGTCCCTGAGCCTACCTCGCTCGCTGGGGCTGGAATGGATGGCACAGCTTTGTGCAGTGCGGCGTGATGGGCAGACAGAGAGATCCCTCTGACATGACCACGAGGAATGCAGCTCTGTCATGGCTGCCCCAAGTGCACGCAGCACATTTGAATCAACCTTTTTCTGCAGCTTAAGGAGCCATTTATACCAACACAGTTTGCTGCTAGCAGGCCAATTTACATTCACTTCAGACATGAGGAAAATAACCAGCTCATAGTGCACAGCGGTGGTGAGTCCAACCCAAAGGAGAAAGCCTGAGATGTGACTGACACCTCTGCTAACAAGTTAAATGAAATAGACTCTGCGTAAACTCCACATTCTCTCTCTCAGCCAGATATGCATATCATGGAGTATATCTTAGGAAGAGATTAGTGTTTGGTTCTTAATTTAGACACAAGATGCCAATATAAAATTTACCGGAACCTCAGGGAGTGTGGTCTATATTTCAGGAGTCACAGGTCTTCTACGGGCTTCCGAGATAAGGCTCAGTTTCTCTCACAATGAATCGTGCCAACAAACAGGCTTTATTCTTGACTGTCTCCTATATCTTGCATCAGTTACTGACAGTTCTGAATACGACCTTGTTTTACAGTAAAAATGACTGCAGATGGTTCACAGAAATGGAATCTCAGAGCCCTGGGGAATGCATCTCCTTCTTTTTGGACTGTGTAGGGATCTCCCAGATTTGTTAAACTGCTGCAAAAACGAGTCTAAAAGGAGTTAGTCTGAAAAAATAGGCCTGGGACAAATTAGAACGAAAATGGATATTAATACCATGGCTTTGGGGAACGGATAAAGAAAATAGAATGGATTTTGTAAACTGATTATACTTTGTCCTTAGTTTTGGCAGTGTCTCTCCATAATCTCCATAATCTGTTTAATTCCTTGCAGTCCTGGAGAAACATCTTTCCTCTATGGAGATCCTCAATATTAAATGAATAACTGGTTTGTTCTGTTGCTTCAGTTTTTATTTAAAACATAATTCATAGGCAAATTCTGTACTCCCTCTAGATTTTATGAATTCTAAACCATACATTAAATCTATTTTACTTAAATCAACAAATCTTCTCTTTCAAAAGCTAGGAGCCCTTTAGTACTACAAGAAGTCGGCAATATCTAAGCCGTCAGATGATAATTACCCTGTTTCTTTATCAAGCCTGTGACTCTAATGCACATTAATTGGAGCTTTACATGCAAGTCTGAGTAAAACCTCATTCTTCAAGGTGCTGAACAGCTTGCCTAACACCTGGAGGTGGTAAGTGCCACTTCAAGGTGCCAAGCTCCTGTAAGAACTGGGGGCCTCCAGAACCCAAGGCTTCTTCAGCTGCTTAACAGAGTTTGATGCATCCGTTATAATATGTCTCAGGGTGAGAGTTCCCTTTATATTTATCTGTCTAATCTTTGTGTTTCACTCTTGGCTATCCAGATTTAAGGGAGAACTGTGAGTGTTGTCAGACTTCTAGGGATGACAACCGAATTTGTAACCATCTTCCTACATCTTATTTAAAAAATAATATATAAAAATGTACTAATGTAATTTAATGTAATAATAAGCGTGTATATAGTAACTGCATGCCATATAGCAAAGTATTAGACCAAAATCTCACACTCAAGTTTCTTTATCTAGCTCAACTCTTTTTTGACTTGGCTAAAACTGGATGTAGGGGTTATTTTTCATTTGAACAGTAGTTCTCTGTACTCCTGTATTTGCAGTTGCTGTTCCACACCCTGATGCACTGGACAACCAAGAACAGGCAAGAATTCTCTGAGATACAATTTCATTACTGTAATAACAGCACCCAGGACTCAGTCACTTGTTTTTAGTTGTTACTGTCCTCTTTCATGCCCTTTTTTGTCTTTCTGACAAGTGCACAGAAGACATTTTGTGTCCAACACACACAATAAATACTTGTCAAAAAGGGTGTATGACCAGAAAATCAAAATTTCCGCTACGTTTTTAACTCTGGTAGTGTTATTGTAAGTCTCTTGTCTTTAAAATACTACCAGGTCAGTCCATTGTACAGCCACGCTGAGCAAGAGCCTTCTGCTGTAGTGTTTCAATTTCCTAAAGATGCCACTACACATCATCCGCATCTCTGCTCCCACAGGAATTCGATTTCCTAATTGCATTCAATAAACCATTGTATTCTTTAGGTAAACCGCTCAAGACTGAAGTTCTCAAGATAGGATCTTGGACACCTGGGCTAGTTCTTGCATTATTACAAGAGAAGACCTAAGTTTCACAGCTATTTTTATGGTGAAGTTTTTTGAAGTAGCATTCTGCATATTTTTATCATCATACAGTACTCAAACTGGAAGAAAACAGAAGTTGTGGATTTTCTGTTCAAAAAAGGAGAAGTTAAATGAGTTTTGAAGCCTTCTCTCATCCATTATTTAATTCTATTACGATTTTCTGCTTATATCAGTGTTGTGCATCACAATGTATCATCAGAAACTAGCTGAAATTTTCTTTAGCCATTTCACTTGCTGCAATGAGCATTTTGTTTGTAGATATACAGTAGATTGCTTTTCTGGATTCCACTGGACAAGATCTGCAGACTGCTTGAATTGTGTACAGTATCATAGATTTATCAGCTTTATTTCTGTTGTGTTAGAATTTGTCCAGGCTTTTGCCTCAGCAACACAGGTATTATTTGTTTGTGGAATGTGACCATATTGTCATGAGTTACTGAGCATTTATTCTTTTTGAAATACACCGTGCATTGCTCAATAGTAAAGGGAGGGTTATATTTTGCTCACCAGGAGCAATAAATTAAAAGAACATATTCCCCACAGTTGTCATGCTATGACTGTTATCAAAACTGATGCTATGTAGTTGTTCTGCTACAAATATTTGTACCTATCATAAACTGGTGCAAATACACAGAACGCAGATTGGAGACAGAGAGATTAATGTGCAACACAAAGCACAGGAATGTCTGCGGGTGCCTGCACTGAAGTGTTGAAAATTCTCAGTGAAGTTCTTGCTCCTGGAAAGTTTGGTCATTTATGTTCCTCTCAGACCCATATGTGCTCTGAATCTTTATGGAAAAAAAAAGAGAATGAGTAATGGCCTAGTGTATCTCCTTAAAATAAAGATCTTTTTCTGTAAATCACCGCCTTCCAAGCTGACTTCCTTTTATATCTCAATACTTAGAATATATTATAGTCTTTAAAATAAGAAGGTAACATCTGCTTACACACCACGCAGCCGTTTAATTTTTTTAATAAATAGAAAGGATAATAAAAGATAAGAAATAGGAAAAAAATCTCAAAAGCTGAGTTTAATATTAGTTTACAAAAATGTTACATAATTATACTTTCCTTCTAGAACAATGCGGTCCCTCCAGAGGAGACATCTCTGCTATGGCTCTCAGCTGTTTAAGCGATCTATTAGGTGAAAGGCCTATGAGTAACTGCTCATCTGGTTCTGTGGCAGAATGTAAACCTTTCAAAAAAGTCTGATTTAGCTAATCTAGAATACTGTCTTGTCTTTTTTTTTTTTTCTCCATTCAAATGGACAAATTATTAGTTTCAGAGCAAATTAAATGCCCGATATGAGAAGTTGCATTCTGAGGCCGTGCTGGGGCCAAGGAAATCAAGGGTGGCTGTGGCTTCACTTGCACTTGACAGATACCTTTGGTTAGGGCATTTCCCAGGGCTGGGGATGGCCTGAACTCAAAGTGCCGTTCTGCTTCAGGACAGCTAAACAAACATCACCCAGAGAACTGCTCTAAATCTCCTGAGCCCAGGGACTGTTGGACTTTGATTTTTGATTTTCCAGTCACTTGCCCTGACTCAGTTCAACTCAACATGAGTGACATTGAGTGTTCACTGTGGACAAAGGGTCTTATTGTCTCGCTTGCACGACGCTTGTCTGAGAGCAGTGGCAAGGGAGGGATACTCCTGCTTGTGGACTGTGTCACTGCATCCCCACTCAGGATAGGTTTGTGGGCAAGAGGCAACGCTAGGCAGTATCCCAGCTTCAAGGGCAACTCAAAGTGAGCAGAAAGACCAGGACTTTAGGTGCAGGTGGGGGATACACATGGGAGGCCTTAACCATTCGGCTACGGTAACGGGATAAATGTGCCCTGAATAGATAAGGATTACAGGATAAGAAACCATAAAGACACCTAAAGGTAATGAAACAACTAAAGATAACTGTGCCATCCTGTTGGGGTTAGTAAGAGGACAGCACGTAAAGCGGGATACGTGAGAGAGGAGAGTGTGGGAAGAAAGAAAAGCTTTAATTTGCTTTGTTTTATGGGTAGCAGAAGGAAATAATGCAGCACTCCTTTCTTTTCTCTGTGGTTGTGAATGGGAGAGGGGAGTAAGAAAATAAGTTTCAGGCAGGCTTCTCATCAGAGTGAGAAGCCAGGAAAGCAACTCCTGTTTTGTTCTTTAGTGGTTCTGGTGGGAGGAAGGGAGCTGGTGAGGGAGGAGAGCAGATTTTATTTGCATGCTAGTTGGAGGAGCAGTGAGCAGAGTGGGAGGACAGTAAAGCCTTTTGTAGGTTTCTGAGATGGAGAGAGCTGTGAAAACTTGAAATCTGGTCTCACTGCACTTGATCATTAGCCTGCAGGGCACAGAATAAAATGAAAATCTTCCATGTCATTGGCTGAGGGGCTTTCAAAAAGAAACATAATATTTATTAATGTTGTCATGTCCTTGTGTTTATTGTACTTACTCTGTTTTTGTATTAGTATTCAATTGGAGTGTATTGCACAACTTGCAATGTGGTTAATGTTTAAGAAGGTGATTCTAAAGGAAGGAATGAAAATAGGATGTTTTTGATGAGGGGGAGGAAGAAATTAGTGAACGGAAATTCCTATTTTTCCTCTTTTTTTTTTTTTTGAAAGGGGTTTGAAGAATAAAGCAGTGGTTTGTGAATGTGTTTACTATGAGGAGAGAAATTTCTCTTTATGCCTCATTCATTTAATCTGTGGGTAAGAATATATGAAACATTC
Organism: Dromas ardeola; assembly: GCA_013398915.1. Taxonomy (NCBI): domain Eukaryota; kingdom Metazoa; phylum Chordata; class Aves; order Charadriiformes; family Dromadidae; genus Dromas; species Dromas ardeola. Next base: position 1,028,026 of record VYZM01018155.1, read on the forward strand.
TATTGTAGGCCCAGTGAGTCAAACCACCTGTGCCCGTACTGTCTCTTACAGTGCCAATACATGATGCTACTGGGAGAAAGCAAATAAGACCACTGTCTGGAGTCCATTCCCCTTATAGTTCCCCAGCATCCACAAGTCTTGGTTACAAGATGTCAGAAGGTAACATACATTGCTGCCTGTTCTCTTTAAGGAATTTGTCTACTCCCTTTCAAGCCTGTAGTAGTATCTCCCTTTCGTCTATTTTAAACCACCTTCACCAAGTGCTCTCTAGTCCTAGCACTGCAAGATGCATTGAATTTCATTTCTGCATTGACCTTTTCCACCACCTTTATAATTTTGTAAATCTTACTCCTTTTTCTTTTCAGCCTTCCCATTTCCCTATTGAACAGCTCCAGCTTTTTAATCTTTCCTAATAAGGTGCCATGACATGCCCTCAATCATTTTAGTTGTCTTTCTCTGTACCTTGTCTAACTCCACTGTGCTCTTCTTTTAAGGGCCCAGAAATTTTAAGTTTGCAAGATGAGGGTTTTACATAGTGGCAAAATGATGTTCCCAGTCTTATTCTCAACACCTTTCCTAATGATGATCCATATTTTGCTGGCTTTTTTTGGCTGACACTGAACACCACGCCAATGATTTTGTTAAACTGACCATGATGTTTCCAAGATCACTTTTCTGAGCTGAAACTGACAGTTCTGAATTCTGCATGTAGGTGCCCTTCAAGTTATTTTTCTCTGGATGCATTGTTTTTCGTTTAGATACAGTGAAACTAATTTGATGCTTTTTTGTCCATTCAGTTTCATAAACTCCTCCTGGAATTCCTCATTGCCTACCAGAAGAGCTTGGTATCATCTTCAAATACGAGGATTTTGCTGCATTTCCCTTTCCAGATCACTGGTGAAGATGCTGAATAAATCTGGTCCCAACATCACGGCCAACCTCCACTGTTGATGTTTCACCATCCTGGAAAGCACTAGTCTTTATTTCCTATCCTTTATCCATCCTCCAGTCAATAAAAGGTCATTTCCTGCAATCCTGTGGCAGTGTAAGGGGTTTTTTTGTAATCATTGGCATATAATCCGGTCAAAGGCTTTTTGGAAATTCAAATGTGCTCTCCCTTTTGTCCATGTTATAGAACTCCAGTAGGCCAGGGAGGCAGGACACTCTTTCACCCCAGCCATGCTGACACTTTTTCAATAGACTGTTTATTCAGGTATTCAACAATGTCTATAAAAAAGAAAGACTTTTTCTACCGTTTTCCCATGAGTCAGACTCACTGCTCAGTAGCTCCCAGCATTTGCTGTAGATGGCCAACAGTTCTGCAATTTTATGTCTCGTTTCCTTCTGCACTCTTGGGTGAATGCCATCTGGTCCTGGTGACTTATTAATTTTTAAATCTTCTGGTTGGTCTAAATACTTTTGGTATGCCTATTTCAAACCTATCTACCTCATCTGATCTCTCTGCTATAAAGGAGGTATAGGTTATGGGAGCCTTCCCAAGACTGAAGCAAATAGTCTACTGGGTTTCTCTACGGTGGATCTTTTGTGCCCAATTGCCCCTAGTTTCCCATCCTGAGGCAGTCCCACCATTTTCCACCCAGGCTTCCTGATGTCTGGATAGGGCTGCTTGACCTCCAGGAGTAAGAAACATGCAGCACCTTCTGGGGTGCTCTCTCCTCTTCTCCCCTGTAAATGTTCAAGTTGTTGAAAACATCGGTATTATCATCTTGGCTAGCGTCAAAGCTAACATTCATGTTTACCTGCAGTGCCTGATGAAAAACATGATAGCATAGCAATTAATGATCATTTTTCAAATGTTCAATAAATCCTACGATTTATTTATATATCTTGCTCAACTTAAACTATAGGCTAACATTAACAATGTGCTTGTACTGCTTCAGATTAAATGTCCACCCGGTCTAGCATCCTGACACTGACAGACAAGCATAGCAACAAGGCATACTCTCCCGGTTGCTAACAATTTGTGGTTCAGAGAAACGGCGAACAATTATTCCCTATTCGTCTTCACTATGACACTCATGATTTTATAGGCATCTATCATATTGTATCTCCAGGGAATGCTCCTGGCTGAATAGCTTTATTAAGCAAATCCCTTCCTTTCTGTTCCATACATTTGATCACTGGAACAGGTTACCCAGAGAGGCTGTAGATGTCCCGACCCTGGAAACATTCAAGGTCAGGTTGGAGGGGTCTCTGAGCAACCTGATCTAGCTGAAGATGTCCTTGCTCGTTGGAGAGGCATTGGACTAGATGATCTTTAAAGGTCCCTTCCAACCCAAACTATTCTATTATTCTGTGATCATCCTTACCCTTCTCTGGACCTTCAGCTGCAGATTTTTGGTTTCCTTGCCTATTATCAAGTCATTTCACAGAATCACAGAATCGTAGGGTTGGAAGGGACCTCTGGAGATCTTCTAGTCCAACCCCTCTGCCAGAGCAGGGTCACCTAGAGCATTTGCCTGGTTTTAATTGTTTTGTGCAAGTTGGAGCATTTTTTATATGGAATATAATGTGCAAAATAGGGTAACCTGCAAGCTTGTTCATTCTTCCCCAGAGCTCCAAGTAGGTAACAGACTCTGGCATGAAGATTTGCAACTCTTTTTAATCATGTATACCTATCCACACTCCACATACAAAAAGCATCCCATATTTTCATCTAGGATTTCTGGGAATAAAAATATGCCTGCACACTATGCAGAAAGCCCATCACGGCTGTTCACACATAGTTAAACCTTACAGCTGAACTAACTTAGTTAGTTAGATGCTCACCATCTGTCAGGAAACAAACTCATCAGAAACTAACTCTGTAAATGAAAAGAAAGCAGTTTTTCATCGGATTAACAAACTGAATCAGTATGTCATGTGGCGTGAGGTGTGCCAGAGCAGGAGAGTTATGTGGCTGCAAGCACGAGAAGAAAGGGCAAGGGCAGTCTTCTGGGAAGCAATGATCCATGAAGATGGCCAGACTACACCCGACCTGCACACGGACTCACTACAGGTGGGACAGAAGCAGTCGCCGATGGGTTGCAGAGTTGAGCTGGGTGTGTGCTGCCACCCTGTGCATTCTGGACAGGTTGGACTTACTGCAGACTTGCACAGCAACTGTATTGGGCGTCCATGCCCTGGTGTTGTGAGCAGGGGTCTGCAGGGGTGGCCTCTGGGAGAAAAGACCAGAGGCTGCCCCTGTGTTGGACAGAGACAGTTCCAGCCAGCTCCAAAACTGACCCACCACAGGACACAGCTGAGTCTGTCAGACAAGCTGGTAGCATCTCCACGAAAACATATTTAAGAAAGGGTTGAAGACGCTGCACAGCAGCTGTGAGAAAGAGGATTGAGAAAATGTGAGAGAAACAGCCCTGGAGACACCAAGATCAGACAAGAAGGGGAGGGAGGAGGTGCTCCAGGTGCCAGAGTAGAGATTCTTCTGCAGCCCATGGAGAAAACCAAGGTGATGCAGGCGGTCCCCCTGCCGCCCATAGAAGATTATGATGGAGCAGATATCCACATTGCAGCCCTTGGAGGACCTGACACCAGAGGGGTGGATGTGCCCTGAAGGAATCTGCAGCTCATGGAGTGCCTATGCAGGAGCAGGTTTCCTGGACGGAGCTGTGGCCCATGGGCAGGACCGTCGTTGAAGCAGCAGGAAAATGTGAGGAGGAAGAAACGGCAGAGAGGAGCTGTTATGGACTGACTGCAACCCCCCCATTCCCCATCGCCTGGTACCACTTGGTGGAGGAGGAGGTAGAACATACGGAAACAACGGAGAGAGGCTGAGCCTGGGAAGAAGGTCTGGGGTGGGGGAGAGGTGTTTTCATTTTGTCTTTTTTTTTGTCTTGTTTCTCACTGCCCTGCTCTTCTTTTTTTCTAACTGGCAATAAATTAAACTAACTTCTCTGAGTCAAGTCTGTTTAGCCCATGGCAGTGACTGGCAAGTGTCTTTATCTCTAACCGTGAGCTTTTTTTACGTTATTTTCTCCTCCTGTCCTGTTGAGGTAAGGGAGCGAGAGAGCAGCTGGGGGGGAGTCTGGCAGCCAGCCAAGGCCAACCACCGCACTCTGTAACACATGGAATATCTTGACTGCAACTGACTGATTGCACATGCAAAGTAAAAGTACAAAGTACTCGTTTCTCGGGCTGCCCAGTGTCTGGGAACCTTAGTCAGAGCAGTAGCGTCCAGTCACATTGTGAGACATCTGGAAATCCTGGTAAACATGTGGTGATGGAGTGAAAGGTACAGAAAAAACCAGCAAATTATTACAAGAAATGATAGAGTTGGCCAGGCTGGACCAAATAATAAAAAAAAAAACCAAAAACATAAGAGTTGGTTTACAACAGAAGCTGATGTGAGGTGTCATCCCCAGTCATGGACAAGGGAACCACCAGCACTGTGTAGTGCCTCTCTCTTCCCCCTCCTTACGTTCACAGCTGCAGTCAGCCTCGTCTGCTGGGGCACCCGTCCTGCGGCAGCACTGCACAGGGTTCCATGGGGAGAGCTGAGAACGGGCTGGCAAGTTTACAGGGGCCTGGGCGCCCTGGTTAGTGACGGGAGCCCTGGGATGCAGCCTGCCCGTGTCACTGCAGGTTAAACACAAGCCTCCCTCTGCGTGCGTCCAGCGGAGAGTGTACCAGTCACAGCCCACGTGGCCCTGATAGCACACAGTAGGAATGTTTGAGAAAGAGGTGGGTTTTATGGATCTTACAGAGTTGTTTATTCATGTGATAACTTTATTTTTATATCGTTTACAGAAATCCTGGACTGGGTCCAAGTCACACGTGGCATTTTTCCAGCGGGAGGGATCGTTGTTGTGGTTTTACTTTCATTGTAGTCATGAGTATGCCGGGGGCTTGCTAGTTGTAAGTCTTTGCCATTTCTCTCTCTTTCTAGCTTTCTGTTTGTACAGCTGTAACCAGAACATTAAAGAGCTCCTTGAAAAGCTGCAGTCAGGTACTGACGTTCTCTTCACGATTCTGCGGAGTTTGTTCTCAGGTTCAGCTACTACAGGATATATATTTAAAAATACGTGATGATACAACTACCATTGTAGTTGTAAGCATCATTCCAAACAGACAAAGGAATGAATGATTAGGCTCTGTAAAACCACTGTGTTTAGGAGAAAAGAGGTAACAACAGTAATACGAAATTGCAGGTACTGAATCTGCCTAGTTCAGGTCAAATGCCAACAAACCTTACAAACATCCAGAGATGCCGCTGTGCTCGCTGAAGTCAATGAAAAGATCCTCAAGTGTGTCAGTATGAGCCAGGATCAGTCTCAGCCATTTCAAAGGTGACAGTTAATTAACACAGAGTGCAAAAGAATGAATTTGCAGTAAATTGCCTTGTACCATTCTCTAAAAAAAAACAAACCACCACACTTTTGAAATTTGTAATTATTCCTTTGCTTTTTACTCATTTGTGCAGCTGAGTACACAATAGTTACTGTAAGATTATTTGGATGGCTGATTGCTTTATTACTAACACTGCAAATCAGTACAACTCCAGATGCCGATGATCATGCCCTCTCTGGAAATATGCTTGAAATTAGCTTCCTCCGTCCTAACACAAACATTGAAAAAAATAAGATGGTAAAGCCAAGCATCCACAAGCCTGTAAGGTGTCCCAGGCAAGGCTCTTCATTCTCTCTCAGTTTTCTCTTCTGTATGTGTAAGTGTTATGACATCTTATTTAATTGTAAGTTAATTACAAGATATTCCAACTTCACAAGGGGAATGGGTGACGCACTGGGACAAATCTGGAGCCTATAAGGGTAGAGACTGTAGGCTGCTTCCTTTAAAAATGTAAGTAGACATGCAGTGGGTAAGCCAGGGAAAAGCAGGATGGCAAGTGATGACCCTAAGATAAGACAGTTGAGTGCTTTTCCGGGGGATTGAATCCTAACCTTCCCTCAGCTACAGCCTGCCTCTGGGATTCTAGACAATTTTTTTACATTTAACCTGTTGTCTTGGCCAACAAGTGATCCTCACACTTGGAAAATTTAGGGCCCTGATTTTTTTTGTTTTGTTTTTGAACAGTAGATGTTGGCATATATTTTGTAGTGATAATTTTGGCTTTCATTTCTTTGCCTCTGCCTATAGAATGAGAATAATGATATCATATAATGTAACAGTCACATTGTGGAGATAACTATAATAATGGTTTTGAATTACTTAGCTTATTCTATTAGTAGCACTCCTGAAACCTTTGTAGAGAAAATGAGATTTCTTTTTAATCCAAATCACTGGATAAAGTGGAAAAATACTGAAAAATGGCAGTACATTTTTGTACTATTAAAGACAATCACAATGTCTGTGCATCAAAGGAGCAAATTAAAATTGCACAGAGATCCCCAATTCTGTTATCCTCTAGGTTCTCAACATGTGAATTTAAAATATTTTCTGTATTTTAATGCACCAATTTTGAACATAATTTTTAACATTTAAGTTTCATTTTCAGTGCTCAGTTAATCACTTGAGCATCTGGAAAAGCAGATAGTAATAATAAGATGCTATGCTAAGAAAAGAAGAGTCACAAATATTACAGTAAGTTTGGAAGCTCTTTTCTGATACCAAAATATATATATGTTAGTTATTACAGTCTCTTTCCTTCTAATTTCTTTTGTCTGCTGCTCTTCTGTTGTTCAGATTATTAATCACTTACCTCCCTAATTCCTTCCCAGCTTCCAAAGGCCTCAATGAACTTACACACAGCGGTATTCTGTTTTGCTGCATTATGGAAAAAGTCATGCTTCATCTCCAGAGCTGAGAATATTTGGAGATTTAAAATACAGTCGTGCTTTGGCAAGCATAGCAAATGATGCTTTCCCAACTCTAATGAGATTCTGTGTCAGATTCTTCTCTCATTTAGTCATGTTTCTCAACAAATTCAACCATAATGGGCTCTGAGCATCTAAAATTTAAAAAATATGATACTGAAAAACAAGCGTGACCATTAAAAATGCTGTATAATCTTAACAGCTAATTCTACCAGCCATGCATGAAGTCTCGAAGGACTGCACGAGTGGCTGAAGGAGCTCTTCCTGTTAGGTAGGATCCATAGTGGTAGAGGATACAGGGTCCTGCTAAGCTTCTGTCCCCACAACATGCTGCAGGGGAGAATCCCTACCAAAATTCTGCACCTGCACCCTTATTGATCTGCCAATATGCTTGCACCTATCTTCCCACCCCCTGTGCTGTACTAAAAGCATCTATCTGAAAGGCTTTACTCTGTAGGAGTAGGAGACAGGTAGTGAAGTTTTACACAAGTAATCTTTGCTTTGGACACTGGGACTGGTAACTCATGAAACCATAAAGTTGTTCTAACATATGTTCTAACAAAATATTCTTGACAAAGCAGCATTTTTATATAATACTGCCATTTCCTTCATCCCATCCTGAGCAGCTAGCCAGAAATAGTGGAGTTGCTGGCTACTCTATCTAGAAGTAAAAGTGGTTGGCAGTGTGTTTCTTTGTTAATGTTCTCTTTATTTTCAAACATGTACCAAGCTTCATATCTTTGCACTGAGGAAGAGGAAAGAAATAAAAATAGCTTATTCATTCATTTTGAGTTTTCCTTCAGTCTACACATGCTCCTAAGAGCCCATTCATTTGTCTCTAGCTGAGGTCATGCCCTAGAGCTAGGGTCAATCTTTGGCTTCTGTCAACTTCACTGTTCCACCATACTCCTCCGTCTCTTGAAGAACCTCATCTCCACCAATCTGTCTGCTATTAATAGCACCCAAATGAAGCCCTTCTGCTTTATGCAGTCAAATTTTTGCATTCCAATAACTAAAACTGATGACAGACATCCTGGTTTTGACTGAGAGTTGACAGAGATGAATCTGGCACATCACATAAATTAGCATAAGCTATCTAAAAAATTTAAAAATTTGATGTGCCAAGCTTGCATTTATCTTATGGTAAATGTAGAAATCATGGCACTAAAAATAAATTTTGCTAGCATGGAGATTTCACTTTTCTCATAGTCATTAGATCACAAGACACCTCAGCTTTCAAATAACTAATTACCCTTAAGTTGCAGTATCACAGAAGTAATCATTTTTAAAAGCCAGACAAGTAAATAAAATTAATTTTACAGAGTAATTAGCCAAGCAGCTACAACTGAGATGAGTGATTCAATTAGACATTGAATTATGCAGAGCTTGCTTATGCTGACATGAAAATACAATAAATATTCTGTCCATCCTTGGAAGCCTGTGGCTTTTGTTGATGTTCCTATCAAGACAACTTCAAGAGTAAAGGCTTCCTCTCAGGCAAATAAACAAATCTATTTCTGGGTAATTATTATCACACTTCAGGTAGCGACTGTTGTAAGCCATGATGCTGCACACTAAGTGACTGACTGCTAGAGTCATGGAATTAGCCTTTAGAAATGCTCTGCTTGAAGTGCTGTTTGTTTTTTAAATCAATCAAGGAGCAGTAATAAAGAGCAAGATCAGGACATTTTTTTTTCTGTATACATCCAAGAAGGCAAAATGGTGTCAGAAGACATCCCCTTATACTCTGAAATGGTTACAGTGCCAGTATTTGTTATCCCTTGAGAAAATGGTCAGCTGCGTTCTAGCAGTGCAGGATGGAGCACCCCTTCTAGAGACTCTCCTGCAAACACAGAATGATAAAGAACAGAAAGAAAAAAATGTCCCTTTCAAGTATAACAGTGCTAATATTTTCTTGGATGTTGCAAAATATGGACAGCCATTTGCACAGTTCTTCTTCATTATTTTAGGCTCCTAACTGAAGTGCATAATTTGTTGCTGAGAGTATTACTTTACAGCCAGTGGTGACAGAGATACACCTTTAAAGAATGATTCAGCCAAGCCAGCTGCAAGTGCCTTTCTCTATTCATTGATTACAGAAGGTTTGTTGGACAATTCAGTTAAGGGATGAATGTTTTTTGGAACATGTTTATGATTTTCAGGAGTGTCGTGGGGCTGATGGAACTTCATATTGTACAGACAGCAGAGTGCCTTGTAAGTGCAGCCAGCCCACAGATAATCAAACCACACCTCTGCTTGTTATTATTTTGCATAGTAGTACATTTCCAGGGATATAGGACAGCCTTTTCTTGGCCCTGAAGCCATTTGGCCCTGAAGCAATTTTACAGACAAATATTATAACATAAAAATAATCTGTAAAACAGATTGACTGTAACTATGCTATTCTACACTACTTCATCCACTCTCACCGTGCTAAGTTTTATTCTTCTAGACGACACAACTCTGTATGTGTTACGGTACTTTTGCATAGCAAGTCACATACACAGAAATTACAGATGCAGGTAGAATACTTAAATGTTGCTTTAAACTAAAGACAGAAACTGCTGTATTAAATTAGTTATCTCAACTATACTCCAGCATCACGCGTTGTACTGAACATTTAGAAAGTGGCTTGATACTTTCTGACCATCTCTACAGGGCCAAATCCACCACTGGTACAAGTAGGTCCCACTCCATTTCCTTCATAAGCATTCCATTTATTCGCCTGCAAAGGAGTAAATATAGCCAAGGAATTTCAACAGGTTAAGAGACCACCAGCAGAGTAGAGAATGAACATGTATCATCTTATACTCCTGTTATATATGACAACTTGAATATTTTCCATAATACAGTCATGACACTCCACGATATGTTTATAACTTACTGTGAATAGAAATTCCCACTAACAAGTCCTTCTTTGCCCATAGTTGCTGTTCAATATCATCTTGAATACCACAATATCTTCCTCTATTTTAAGAGAGAAATGGAAGTGCTGAGGTACTTCTGTGCAAATAAGGTCTTCTTTATTCTGAACTTGGTATTATTTTCCTCCTGTGGGCTGTGTGACACAGAAACCATTTGCACACTTGGAGATTTACTTGTTCAGCATGGCTGTCTTGGCAAGCCTAAAGCCTTAACCACTGTAGTAACTAAGCAAATACTAAGAAATAGTAGGCAACACTGTAGTTACAGTAAATCAATGCACGTACACAGAACATCACATCAACCTTGGTAGGAAACAAGAAGAACAGACCACAAGCTAAAACTTTCTGTGATGTCTGTATATGGAGGAATACAAAGAGAACACATAGGCTCCTCCAAAGAGCAATGGGGAGATGGAATTAACCAGTGACTCACACAGGGCTGCCCTGTAGCTGTGGCTGTTATCAATGAACATGCTGGAAGGGCAAGAGCAAGGCAGAATTGATTGACTGGTCCTTCCTAGCACATTGATGGACGTGTGTCTAATTAAAGCATCTCATCTGCCATCCAGTTTTATGTCTCTTCTTGGGGAATCAAATTAGGCAACAAGCTGTCAAAAATCACTATGGCTCAGAACCAGTGCTAAGAAAATACGACTACATATAGAAACAGGAATCGACACGGTAATGCCATTTCAAAAGTGCAGTTAAACTCCTGTTCGATTTCTGAATCTGTTGCTCATCTGAATCAAGTAAGGCTCATGGTGACTGAAAGAGGCTGTAGTACAGTCTGCTGGAATAAGTTAGGTGGATTTCATCCAGCTCCCAAGAGAGACACATCTTTATCGCAAAATCATCACTGCTCCTGCCACTAACCAGCATCTGTGCTGGCAATTTCAAGAGCTGAAAGCACTGCCAGAGGACAGAGAATGAAATCTTTACTGCTCCTTAGGGACTGTCATTTGGGACAGGCGTGAGACACCCTCGCAGGAGCAGAGAGCAGTGAACACCCGTGTGTGCTGCCTGAGAGCCTGCAGCTCCCCCCAAGTCCAACTTACAGCCACTTATCTATCCTTACACACCTTTCATCGCTCAGTTACTTCAGCAGTGTGTTTGCCTTGTGTTTTGTGAAGTACCAAAAGTGTTCCTTCCCTTTTTCTTTCACATGGGTAAAGAACTGAGGTGAACATGTTAAATGATTTACCAGCACATATTAGAACATTATTCTCACGCCCACCACAGTCATGAGGCACAAAGACAGTTTCCTGAGGCTTGTTTCAGGAATGGTTGACTTTCACCTGCGGTGTGCAGAGGTCTTCAACTTCCAGGCCTCTTGATGTGATATATTTTATAGGATTGATATTTTCCCTGTATTATTTTTAAAGAAAGAAGATGACAGACTATAAAATGCTTAGTATATTCTAGGTATGTAGGCAGGAACCCTATTCTTTTGCTTAAATATGACAATACCACATATGTAATACTGTCATTATTTGTGATCAGTGTTTTGTTCATCCACTTCTTATTCTTTTGAGATTTAATTCAAGATGACTTGAATGATACAGACATTTTAATCAGCCATTAAATTGGTATGTCTGCCCTTACTGGGAAAATTCAAGTGATTGAATATACTGAAGAGAAAATAATAAACTGCTGTCCTCAGAAATAACTAGAGATGGACTTGCGCAGGCTGTCTCTGATAAGCAGCCTTTGCCAAGGTTACTTCTCAGCAGCTTAAGTACTCCTTGTTCAACTAGGTGTTAGTAGGCCTTACTTACAATCAAAATTTAAATGCTCTCAATATGATGCAGAAAAATATGGATAGAGAAGTGCAGTGTATAACAAATACATAATAAAAAGCTTTGTAGGTGCTTAGGCAACTTACTAGATTTACCGTATTTCTTATTATTCCTGTGGGGAAAAAAAAATTAGCACTTTAATGCAAGAGTTAGAGAAATAATTCTTAATTTGCCATGCTTCATCTACTTGTCAGGGTAAAATTCCCATAGAGACTTAGATCAGCACCAACTTTTAGCTTTCAAAAGTAAAATTACTCTCATGTTTTCTATTGTAAAAGTATCATGGCGAAAGAAATTATACTGAGGTTGGGTACAAAGGTGCACAGTGTTGCTATCTTTGTGAAGTTCTCCGTCTTTTCATCTGTTTGCGTTAGTTTGACCACCATGTTTCAAAAATAGTCTGCTTTAAAAATACAGGGAGTGTTTTACATACAATCCTGGAAAAAAACAGTTTGTGAATTAAATCCACTTATTCCAGTGAGTCTACAAGGCTTTGCCCCACAGGATATTATGCATAAATATTATGCATTCAAGTAAATATCAAAAAAGTCTCAAGTCTTATCCTGGAGCTAACAAATCATGTGACAACTTTATAATATTTTTTTTAACCATGTCCTCATCTTTATTTTATGAGTATGAACCTTGTGTTCCCAAAAACAGGTTTAATTTTCACAGGTGCTTGTGAAGTACACAGTTGCCAGCAGTTAAATATTTAATAAAAAATGTCAAGGTTACAGTGCCAAATGCTGTAACCTGTTACCACCATATTCATATTCCTTTCTTCAAGAAACCATTCCAAAAAACGAATTGGCTATCTTTCTTTTCTCAAGGCCTTCACTTGAAGATCTTAAAGCTACAGTAGCATTTGAAGTAATTTATTTTTTCATCTGTAGTTTAAAGTGAAAACTGAGGCAGCTATCTCGCACAAGGTCTGCATTTACGTCACAAAAATCATGAGATGACAGTTTCAGTTCAGCCCAGGCACAGGATCAGAACCGCTTACAAGCTCTGCCTCATGGCTGAAGTAATTTGGCAAACAATGTGGAAAAACCTGTACCTGTACAGACTTTCATACCTTGAGCCACTGAAGTTTGGGTCAAATTGATATTGCTTTACAGCTTGCTTTACCAGTTAACAAGGAAAATAACATGGTATTTACCGATGTTGTAATAGGTATGCCTTGCGACAGAAAGTGTTATCTCCCAGTTTAGGTGTGGTTGTGAGTACCGCTACTGAACTCACAGGCCTGTGGCAGTAAGGAGGGAGAAGTAAGAAGCAGTAAGAATACTGGTCTGTCATGCTCAGCTTATTCAAAACTAGTCCCTCTACACAATGGAAGTGACTACAGTGGAAATATACTCTACCAGACATACGTGTGTGCAGCCTGCTCAGATTCAGGAAGCTCTGTGGGCAAGTTCAGCGTTTTTCTTGTATATGAAGAAAACAGAATTACTTTTACTAATGCAGCACTAGCTGTCTGTTTGTCTTCTTTCAGCAACGAAGCCTAATTTTTTTGGTTTGGTTTACTGAGTTGGTACCTGATTTACAGGTTTACATTTTGTTCCTTGCTTTGTTCTGCATGAGAGAGCTCCCAAAGCACCAGGATAAAAGCACTGTGTCCTTATAGGAAGCACAGTTCTGAGAAACTTTCCTACACACTTGCCATTAAGTATATAAGGCAGATTGCCCCAGCAGTGTCTCTTCATACATCATCCCTTTTTCACTCTGATCACGTGGCAGATGTCCACCTTGGCCAGCCAGGTTGAGGGAGAGGTCGTAAAGTAACAATTCGTGCATAACCATTAATTCTGAATCCATACTTGTGAAGTTTTACATAGGCTTTACCAAGGTATGAGAATACTTCTTGTTGTCTTCCTTAGCTATGAGCACCCTTGCCCTCTGATTTCAAACTAACTTCCGGCCTTGGGGAAAGGATCTGTGTTGATGGAAACCAGTGATGCTCCAGGCACGTGTTAGACAGCATCTCATTCTGCTAGTGAGTCCAATGAAGTCAGAAAAAGACGTCATCTTTTCAACCCTGCCTACTCTACCCCGTAATCTTCTTTCAGACTAGCACAGCTCATACATATTTGCATGTGTGTGGAGCCTGATGCACCCCAGATGCATTAGAGCTATTGTGCACCTGCAGATTTAACTTCAACGCATTGCCACAAAATCGGTGTCCAAAATGTGTCTTGCTTCCAGTGCATGTGCAAATCAATTGCACAGCGGGCCACATGCTATAAAGCGCTCGTGCTGTGTCTATACGCTACAACATACGTATGCACTTGGAAAGTGTCTGTATGTCCTGGATTCCTCAGACACTTAGGAATCCTTGACAAGTGACAAAACCAGCAGTAGTTCAGAAGGTGATTCATAAAATCAGCAGCCTACTGCTAAAACAGGTGAAGTATGAGTGTGCACACCTGGCAGGGCAGTACTGCAGACTAGTTTTCCAACATGGTCGTGATGCCAGTTCAGTCGTAATGCCAGACCGCAGCGTAACTAGGGTGTGATGACCATTTACATTACAAATAAATTGATTTAGGTTCTTAGATTATTTCAGCGAGTTTGGGAACTATTTAGACAGTGTATAAGTTAAACTGTAAATAGAAAGTCTGAGGGAATGTATTGGACTGGAAACCCATGTCAGAAATGATGAGCATAGATGTAGTTAATCTTATACTGGTATGTCTGACTCCTCTGGGTGGGATGGGGTTCTCCACTCTGTGGAGAATTGTGACTTGTGCCTAACTTTACTTGTATAAAATGCCTGTTCAGGTGTGGTTTTTCTGACTGGCTGGGTACTCAGTGGAGTGAAGCAGAAGACTTGAGAAAGTTAACCCTTTCTCTTGCGCTTGCATCCAATACTTCTTTTTTGTCTCCTGGAGAAGTGTTAGGTTATAAGACTGAAAAATCCTATCCAAGAGCAAGAATAGTTACCAATGGGGTTCCCAAGTACTACAACACACAGAGAAATGAGAACTGTCAAAGCAAGCCAAGACAAATAGTAGCAGAAGGCCAAAGATACATAAATTTCAGACTGAGTCAAAACCACCCAGAGGTTTTGTATAAATAAAAGTTTGGAATTCCATTTAAAAATAAACCATTAGAAGCGAAATATTCCAATACAGTAGATGAAAGTGTATCCACAGTGGGAGTGAATCTGCTCGCTTTGAAGTCAATGAGAATAAAATTGGGGCCCCAGTATTTTGGAAAGAAAATCAAGGAATAAGATCAACCTTAAGGCAAGAAACTTGAGTGTGGGTTAGCCTAAGAATGCTGTAACACACAGAAAGAGGAGCCTGAGCTTTGAGATAGGCTCAGACACCAGCCTTTCATCTGCTGCCCAGTTGCTCTGTGTTTTCCATCTATGGCATAATAGTTGTTATCCCTAAACATAACTGCATGTTTGACTAAGCAGGAAATAAAGTTTAATCACTATATAACAGATAATTTGGTCTTAGATACAACTCTGCCAGCAACTCTTCCTCACATTTGTTAAAATTTCATTTCATGTGCCTCACACAGTCATGTCCCTACAAAGCGTTGGCCAATAAAAGCAATGGGAAGTTTGCCATGACTTCAAAGCAGTCAAGATTTCCCCAGATATTCATCACGTGGCAGCATATTTGGCATTACAGCAAAAATAAGGTTATTTTAAAACTCATTTATTGTGTGCAAAGAGTATTAGGTAAGTAGTCAAAGGTGAATCCATCCAACGCCTCATCTTTGGCAACACATATTTATCCTTATACAAGGCACACCCTTTTGCTTAGTTTACTTTCTAAAATATACATACTTCTCATAGTCAAGTGAGTGGTAAATTACCACTGTCTTACAGTCTCATAAGTGGGCAGATTAAGAATTAAGACTATCTGCTTGAAATCCTGCTCCACGGAAACCAATAGGAAACTTTCACAGAGGTGCATAGCACCAGAATTTCATGCTTCCTCAGAGGCTGTATCTGAAAGTACTGTGTCTACCAGCCGTGACTGTTGACTGAAAGACAGTCTGACTTTTTATCACCTTCAGCAAATGTTTACATTCTACAAAAGTGGAAAGAGCCATTACGCTTTTCTTTAGGAATACAGAACTGGTATTTTCTTTAACAGATAGGTCAATCTAATGGTCCCTTTAGCTCTGTATTTGACAGTGGCTAGTACTATATACTTCGGGGAAAAAGGTTAGGAAAAATCGTGAGTACAACATAACAGGTTTTTTCACGGTATGTCCTACGCTGATATCCTGTTTATTCGCAATAAAGAAACTTCCAGAGGTCTTGGTTTCAGCTAGATAATTGTGTTTAATGGTAATCAAATTGCATTTTAGAAAATAAAATTTTAATGGAATCGTAGAAATGTCTCTTCGTAGAAGAGACTTATGGAGGCTGACTGGTCCATCCTCCCACTCAAAGCAGTTCAGACTATAGTCAACATTAAATCAGGTCAGCTAAATTTTTTCTAGTCAGGACTGGCAAACCTGCAAAGACAGAGATTGCAGAGTCTCTCTGGGTGACCAGTTTCTCTGCTGAGCCATTCTCCTAGAGATAAAGTTATTCCTAGTATCCAAATGGAACATCCCATTTGGCATTTTGGGGCTATCACTCCTTGACAAGCTATGTGTCACTACTGAGAAGAGTTTGGACCTATTGTTGTTGCAACTGTCCTTCAACCAATTGCAGGCTGCGATCAGATCACCCCTGAGATTCCTCTTCTCCAAAGTGAACGAGCTTAAATCCCATAAATTCTGGTTTACAGGATAAAATAAGCCTAACCAGCTAGTTGATATGCTACGGCTTATCAGTCAAGTGTCTCAAGCCCTTGACTGTGTTGTGGGTCCTATCCAGTTCTTGACATCCTTCTTCAGTTGGTGATCCTTAACCTGCACATAGCATCCCAGAGACAGCCCCACCAGAGCAGAATAAGGGCGATAAGAGCTCCCATTGATCTACTGACCATTGTCCTCCTGATAGAGCCCAGTATGCAGTTTGTCTTATTCACCATGAGACCACAGTTACAGAAGCACGGAATAATTTAGATTGGAAAGGGCTGTTCTAGATCACCTGGTTCAACCTAATGCGCAAAGTAGGCCTGGCTTCAAAGTTAGATTGAGATGCTCAGGGCCTTCTCCAGCTAGGCTTTGAGTATTGCCAAGGATGGAGATTCCACAGCCTCTGTTGGCAATCTCTCCCACTGTGCTTAACTCCCCCACTGTGGGCTCCGTGTCTATTGGTTGAAATCTTCCTTGTTGCAGATTTTTAATGTGGACCCTTGTCCACTCGCTGTGCAATTCTGAGGAGAGTAGCTCTGTCTTATCTTTAAGCCCTCCCTTCTTCATTAGACATCTCAAAACAGTAATTGGATTACTCTCTTGGCTTTCTCTTCAGGCTGAACTCCCTCAGGCTTTGTACATCACATGCTTCTACCCCCTCACCATGTTAGTGGCTCATATTCAACTTAGCATCCACTGTGACCCCCACCATCAGCCCTTTTCATCAGTGCTGCTACTCAGCCAGTTAACTCTCAGTGCATGGGGTTATCCTGCTCCAGGTGCAGAACTTTGCACCGCCCCTCTTACAACTTCATGAGGTTTCTATTGTCCCAATCATCAAGTTTTGAAAAGCCTTTCTGGACTGAAGATCTACTATTTGGCAGGCCACGCATTACCCCAATTTAGCCGATTGTTAGTAGTTTTCATTACATTTAGTAATTCTAATTGTATATTTTTCTATATTTGACATTGTGCATCCTGAAAGGGATATTGGAGCTTTTCCCAAAACATCTTAGTGTGGGAATGCCAAACAACCATGAATAACACGAATAGCAAGTAGCCCTTTTGGAAAAAACGGATGTGGCTTTTAAATCACTACCATCTCCATAGTTGTTTTCTACTGTCCTTTTCCTGTAGATCCCCAAGACAACAGCAGAATCAGTACATAGGTCATGTTGCCATGTTGGGCTAATGCTATCACGGAGGCAATGCCATCACATGGAAGTAGGTAAGAAACAGTTACATACTCCCTCTGTGAGTGGAGCTGTAAGGGCTGTAAATCCCTTGATTGTAAGACTAGCGTGTGGAGAGTGAAACAAACAGGCAGGGAAGGTGTTGTTTTCATTGGCTGAAGACAGAACTGGATGATCATCTAAGGCACAAAATAGGATATTTTGTGTTAAGTAAGACTCTTAACGGAATACGCTGAACTGTGCAATAGTAAGCCTGATGATATCGATACGTTTTATGGTTCTGAGCAAACCGGTAACATTCCCAAATCAGTTTTTTGCCTCTAAAATGGAATATTACTTACTAGTACTTCAAGGATATATTGAGAGAACTAATCAGTTGTTAAGTACTGTGAAGAAACTGTTAGTAATAGCAGTGGTATGTAACCACATCACCAGGGGCACTACTGCCTTGTCTTATGTTCAGGTGTGACCTTTATAATTTATATGCCTAAGTGCAGTCAGCCTGCCACAGCCCCATTAATATCTGCGCAATTTTATACAACAGCTTGCGAAAACAGATACGCACTATCTTGCAGTATTAAATTCTGATCAGGAAAACAGACTCATTAGAGCAGCATGAAGAAGTACAGATATTATTCTTTTTCCAGTAGAAGATTTTAATATTTCAAAATTTGGAATGAAACCAAGGAGTGTTGAGTCTTTTCATGGCATAATGCCTCAGCTCTGGGACAGCCTGTCAGCCTCGACCTCTGCATGTCTGGGGAACTGGGATTGCCAAGAAGCCACAAACTGGTGGGTCCTTCCTTCCCAGCTCTCAGCACTCTGTCAGCCCCAAAGCAAAGGAGTCTGTAAGCCCAAGATCCCCTAGAACCAGCCAGAAGGGCTGTTGAGAAGACAGACAGGCAAACTGGCAGGCTGAGTTGTCTTGGAAACCTGCCTGGATTCCATTGGAAATTGGTCAAAAATGGAAATTCTCTTGTGGAACATTTTGATTTCAATGAACAGCATATCCTGATGAGAAAATGTTTCATCAGAAATTTTCTAGACAGATTGTTCACTGCTGGAAGTAGATAAAGCTATTTTACAGACTTTTTTTTTTTTAATTTTTTTTTTTCCCCCACTCCCACATGGGTTGGTAGGATCAGATTAATGAGCAAAGCACTCTGAACATGCAATGGCATTCAGTTCTGAGGTTTTACTCCAGGATCCCCTCCCTCTGGCTGAAATCTAAGTTCCAGCTCCATCATTCAGGCCCCAGTTAGAGAAATTGTTTCAAGAGACACAGGCTGCTACCAAAAGATAATCAATTGCTCTCTACAGCTCATTTCTTATATGCCCATAAGTGCTCCTGAGTTGAGAACAGCCCTTGCACAATTAATTGAAGTAGAGGCCTGCCTCTGATTAAAGATACACGTCAATACCAGATTAGTCTTAAATACAGGAAGGGAAGATTTCCTATGGAAATCCTGGTATATGTTTCTGTAAGCAGTTTGTGTTCACTTAGATAGCTTGTAATAGTGCTACAAGAAATAAAACCTAATCCCCCCAAAAGCACCTTCAAAAAGTGTAGGATTTTCTGGTTATTTCAATTTAAAATGGTAATATATAAATTAACAATCATTCTGTGACTATAAATGCGTTTTGTGTTTAGGTGAGCAGGTATCACCTAATTACTGTGAAATCAATGAAGATTCTATTAATGCAGGAGAAATGTCACTTCAAATACCATGAAGACCAAATGTCTTTCCTTAGACAAACATCAGAGGTCCTATCGTGCTAAAGAAGAATAAAATTATTTAGGTTAGTGACCTAACCAGGGTAACAGGTCATGTAGATGGGAGAAAAGCAGTGGATGTCATATACCTTGAGGGTACAGGGGTTGTGGACTCTGCCTTACATGAGATTTTCAGGAACAATCTTGGCATGCAAGATTTAGATAAAACTGCTATGACATGGGTGTGACACTGACAGAAAAAAAACTACAGTGGGCTGTATAATGCCAAATCCCTTTGTGCGGTGCTATGCCCAGTGGTCTGTCCTGGTTCCAGCACAGAACACGCCTCACAATTAACACTCCAGACGATGGCGTATCTAATAGTTAAATAAGCAGATACAACCAATCTGCAAAAGCCTCTGAGGACCTTCGAGACCAGGATTAACCTCAGGAAGATCTTGACACGTAGCAGAAATGGTATAAAAAAGACAGGCTACAGTTTAGAGTTAGAAAAAAACAGCTGTATAAATACAGGACTTGAAACTCTCTGCGGGGCAGCAGCTGCACAGAAGAGGATGTAGGGGTCACACACAGCCACAGATAAACAAGAAGAGAAGGCTCCAGGGAGACCTCATAGCAGCTTTCCAGTACCTGAAGGGGGCCTACAAGAAAGCTGGGGAGGGACTGTTTGCAAGGGCATGTAGCGATAGGACGAGGGGCAGTGGTTTTAAACTAGAGCAGGGTAGGTTTAGATCAGACATTAGGAAGAAGTTCTTTACAATGAGGGTGGTGAGGCACTGGAACAGGTTGCCCAGAGAGGCAGTGGAGGCCCCATCCCTGGAGACATTCAAGGCCAGGCTTGATGAGGCTCTGAGCAACCTGATCTAGTTGAAGATGTCCCTGCTTACTGCAGGGGGGTTGGACTAGATGGCCTTTAAAGGTCCCTTCCAACCCAACACGTTCTATGATTCTATGAACATCAGTCAACAAGATTGCTGTGGCAAAAATGGAAGAAAACATCATGTAAGAGTACTGTGTGCCATAGATAATTTTATGTTGGTAATGCCTAAATAGGAGAGTTGTGTTGAGGTTTGGCCACCATGTTTCCAAGAAATTGTAATCCAGAGAAGGAGACAGAAAGCCTGGAAAACATGATCTGTGAGCAAGGATTAGAGGATGTGTGAGTGTTTTGTTTAGGGAAGGCTGACAGAAAACAGAAAGAAAAGTCTTCAAACACATAAAAGGCTAATCGCAAAGGCAAAGCAAATACATAGTTCACTGACATCACTGTAGATGAGAGGAAGAAATGAGCTTGCACTACCGCAAGGAAGGTTTAGGTTAGCTATCAGGATCATAAGCATAGGTAGGTAATGGTATGGATCACTTATGGAAACTAAATTCTCCATCACCAGATGGAGATAATACAAATACGAAGCAACAGTTGTAAGGAAAGGTTTATGTATTACTGATTGTGATGGGCAGATGGATTAGGTGACCACTAAAGGTCCTTTTCAGCTTCTTCCTAATATTCTACAAAAACTACATGTGACTTTATCTGATCAATTAGCAACAGTTTTGGCGTACTGTAAAAGGAAAGGATGTAGGGATAATTTAAACTGGCGTACTGGGAGAAACATCTTCAGAGAACTTTTAACAGAAATACAGTACCTTAGGAAGAAAAGTACATCAAGGGGATGCTTTGTAACACAAATCTGTTACAGTAACACTTCTGTCTAGTGTAAATCAAGTGACTTTAGCTTCAATATGTCCTGTCTAGAAACTAACTGTGCAACAGCATAACAGACTCTCACTCCTCCAGTATTTTCCTTTCATTTCATGCTGTTTCCGTTTGCAGGATAAAAGACCGATTGAGAGTAATAAAAGTTTGGAATTCAAGTCTTGCCTAGATTTTTTTTTTTTAAAGTACTAAATAGATTTTCCTTTTGACAAGCTGTATTGTTAAAATTAAAAAAGAAAAAAAAACAAACAAGGAAAAAAAAACCACACTCAGGCAAATACAATTGGTAAAAAAACAAAATTCCTGTCTCATGTTTTAGGAGTGTTGCTAGAAAGGGCTGTTAGTACTTTATTTAAGAGGTGCAAGCCATTTTGTGCACTTAGGAAGGCACATGTACAGTCTCACATCCTTTAGAACTAGTGAAATCTCCTACAGAGACATAGGCTGGAAAGACAGGGCAATGGGCTTGATGGAGAAAGAGGTTCATGTTTGTTTGAAGAAGCTGGCTTTTCCCAGGAAGGTGGAATTTTCCCTCTGCATTTTTAGGGGGGTGGATCTAGGAGATTTTGCTGTCTGGACAGTCCACACACTAGTATTTAAGTTGAGACACGATCACAAGCCTAACGAACGGTGTGAACAGACCCAGCAAAGGCAGAGTAGGAAACACCACAGCACCAAAGGGCGCCTACCTTGAATTACTTACAAGCTGCATCTCCCTGTACTTCATGACTTCTTTCTTTCCTGTGCTGTTTGTACAGCACATTACTATGAAACAGAGTAAGCATCCTCCCGACGTCATTCTTTGAACTAAAATTTAATCTATCTGTAGGTGTGTCCTTCGGGAATGTATGTTTTTAAAATTCACTGAAAGCCATATTGTTCTTTTGTCAGAAAATTAGACTTGTACAGTCCTGAAACCAGCAGCATGAGAAACAGTCAAAAGTGTTGATGTACAAGGAGCGAGTGCCCTGCCGCAAACAGGAGGGGTCAGTTCTGACAAGGTATCTTGCTAAATGAGACTGTTGTTACAATCAGCTGCTTCTCACACCATACTACTTTGACTCTTGAGGTAGGCCTCCTTCAAAGACATCTGAATTTCAGTGGCCATGTCAACTCTGTGGTAGGAGGAAGTAAACTGCTGAGCTCAGAAAACCATGATGCTTGTGACCAGATGAACAGAAACTCCCAGCTGCATTTGTTTTATCGCTCAGCAAGCATGAACCTGTGCCCTAGCTGGACTGTGACGAGCTTTTGAGATGCTGGTTAGCTGCAGGCAAAGCCAGAGTTTGATTGCAATTCACTGTGAATGTTACTGTGCTACTTTGAGACTCTCAGCAATAGCAGTGAGATCCATAGAGGCGTAACACCGGTGGGAAGATGGCAAGTGAACAGTGTGGGAGGGCATACCGGTGAACTGAGGAGCCAACAACTTCCAAGTCATTCCAGAAGTTCTCACAGTTCTGGGTCTTTGTCCCACAGCTGCAAAGTAATGCCATCTGACCGCAGTGTCCAAACGGCCACAGCTTCAGTATTTTAGTCTCAGAGTACTGCATCTCCTGGTCCTTGAAGAGATCATTTTTTTACGGTATGATCTTATGGTTCGTGGGCCATAAGGTCTGCTGCATAACCAGGTGTCTGCTCCTGGAGTTTCCACAGTTGCCAGGGCTCCTTTCATTAGAGCCAAGCTGCTTGTACTAGCTGGGCAACAATGCAGCCTACTCTGGTCTCTAGATAAATTCCTTTGGCCTAAAACCAGCTGCATTTGGATCTGCTTCACGCAAAGTGTGTTTGCTGTCCAAGTTTTCTTTTTCACTTTCAAAGTCAGTCAGATGCCTCTGTTAACAGTTCTGTAACCCTGTGGTCAGAGCTAGAATCCCCTCTTCAGGGATTTGCCTAACAATCTACAGCCAAGGATGCAATTTCTTTTCTGTGGTCTAGCCAGGCATGACAGTAGGCATGGGGTGATCACCAGTGTCTCTGCGCTTTTTATCTTACTCATCACTTGAGGCTTAGAAGGATGGGGTCCAGTCATTCCATGCTGGTGACAACTGTGTGAGCTGTCAGAATCTGTAATTATACAGGCTGCTTTCTATTTCTGGACAAACAGGGTTTAATGTTTTAGGCACCTAAGGGCCTAACTGAGTATGGGCTCTACTCTCCAGATATTTGCTGAGCTGCACTGTCTTTTTGCCCCACCATCCCAAGATTTTCTTCACGAGGCGGGATTCTTTCAGCTAGAGAAGCACAGGCATGACAACCACTGACAATGGTTTATGTGTTGGTAAGACAGGAAGAGTTTTTATCTTGATTAAGCACTGAGGTGTGGGTGGACATGGAGAGACTGTCCATCAATTTCTCTCTCATCATTTGAGTTGTGTTGTGAAACGCAGAGTACATTGCTCATGCAGTTACACGGGCGGGAGGAAAGAAAATTATGATGAAGGCTGGAGGCTTGTGGCTTCTAGCAACAGGAGGATTGCTCCTGCTCCATCTGCAGATCTGCACCTACAAAATAGACTGAGTGCCCTGGTAGCAGCCAAGGGGCCAGGATCTCGGTCTGGCAAACCAGTGGCACCAGCTGAACATGACCCCACAGGTTTTCTCCTTGAAAACCACTGAAGAAGGGAAATGAAGGGCTTGAGGAGGAGTGGACAGATACTGCAGATCACCAGGTGGCATCATGTAGCTGGCATCAATTTTTATGATTATAGGACCCTATCTGAGGGTCAACAACTGCTAGGAAGAGACAGGATCCACCTGACAAAGTGGGGCAAAAGCGATTCTGCCAAGTGGCTGGCCAACGTGGCAAGGAGAGCTTTAAACTAGGAATGACAAGGGAGGGAGATGATGACCTACAATCAAGTAAGGAAGTGGCAGACCAGTTTCACAAGGAAATGGTGCAGGGTGATGTGTAATCAATAGAACAGGGTGAAAGAGCTCGACTTAATCAAAGGCACATCAATAACAAAGTGCCAACAGTACGGCATTACAGGGAAATCTCTCCTACCTTTTCTGGGAAATCAGCACGACTGGGCGCCCATCTGAAGTGCCTGTACATTAATGCATGCAGCACAGAGAACCAACAGGAGGAATCAGAGGTCTGAATGCAGCTGCAGGGCTACAGTATCTCATTGGCATCACAGTGATGTCGTGGAATAGCTCACACAACAGGAATGGTGCAATGGATGGATACAGGTGATTTAGCAAGGACAGGCTGGGAGGGAGGAGAGGAATTGCCTTTTTTGCGAGAGAGCAGCAGGGATGCATGGAGCTCTGCCTTGGGAAAGGTATGAGCTAGTTGAGAGCTTCTGACCTGACCCACAGGAGCAATATCTTGCTGAAATGATGCATTAATAAACTTGGAAGCAAGCTTTATATGCTTGCTATGAGGAAAGGTTGTAGTTGGAGGAGTTTCATCATGCGGAAAAGACCTCTCATGGTAAGGTAAGATGTTTAGAGTGGCACGTGTGACCTTTCACAGTGCAACTCATCAACAATACCATCTTCTGTAGTGTGTCCGTCTCAGGGCGCCTACAGTTTCCAGCTGGTGATGCCTGTTCTTGATCCGAATGGGTACAACCTCAGTTGGAACTGTTCCTCAGATGCTCCTCATCTAAAAATGGAGCACTGATTTTTAGGACTTCCAAAGCTCTTTGGGAGACTGCTTAGATTCAGCAACGTCACATACGTGAACCGTTAAGATCTCCGCATCCACAGAATCGAGGTTTTGCAAAAGATTGCCATTTTGCTCTTATCACTGTACGCAGATTTCGTGTGGGTCTCCAGCTCATGACACATTGCTTATAAGACCTCAAGCCAGCAATATTTCACTGTGTCTGCACTAATACCCGTGTACCAGATATTAAGACAAACATTTATGAGTCCCATATGGCAAAAGAAAATTACCCCCTTCCACTTCTTCTGTCTAAAGGACAGAATAACCTGTCCTCATTGGCACCAAATTGTCTGATTTCACAAAAAACCATTATATTTCATAAGGAGTTAATATGATACCATACACAAGGAATAGCCCTTGTAAGATTTAAGGTACTCTAGCAATATAAGAAAGCTTCCTCTAACCTTTGCTGCATATATAATTTAAAGAAGACTTTGGTCTCTACTATTGTCTACTAAATCTATAAGAGTTAAGCAATACTAGATGATTTAGATGGAGGAAAATGAAATAAGAAACCCTGTGGTAGAAATGCGACATTATTTTAGCAATTGCAATTATACTTGACTCCAGTGGAATTTTGGCCACTCACATAGAGATTTCCTTTTATAATCATATGCACTTAACTTGAAATAAAAATAGACCTAAATAAAGGAACATGGAGTTTATTTTGAAATTACAGAAAAAGGAGATATCTGCGAAATATTGATAAGGATCAGTGCATCAGCGACAAAAAAGGTTTGGAGGTGTTCAAATCCATCCTCTGGACTCGGATTTTTGGATTACTTCCATATCCATCCTTTCTATCCATTGTTACTCAGACTTCTCATATCACAGACCTGATATTTTGGCTGCTTGCGAATTAAATTCTGAGAGCAGCAGGGGGAGAAGTCCCAAAAAAGAGAAGGTATCTATTTTAAATACCTACCACATCACAGGGCAAACGCTAAGTAATACCTTCTCTTTTAGACACACATCCATACTGTTTATATAAAACTTGGTAACACCAGCCAGAAAGCTAACAAAATGTCATTTTAAGGAAGGGTTTTTTTATACATGTTCTAGCGTGTTTGGAAGAGGCAGGAGAGGAGAGAGGAGTGGGCTTCGTGTTGTGCTTACACATTTTCGTTTCTATTTATAGTTAAGCGACTCACAACTTGGTGAAAATCACATTTTCCAATTGCTTCAAGGCAAACTGCCTGCAGCATTCTCTAAGTAACTTTAACCTCTTTTTTCTTTTTTTTTTTTCCTTTTCCGTATAATAGTTAAAAGAGGGCCTAGGGTTTGCATCGTATTTAACACAGCAACGGTAATACTGACCCTACCAAATACAAAGATAAGCGTTTCCTGTAATTGTGCTACTGTGTTGAGAAAAGTAACTTTTATGCCACAGATATTCCAAGTCTTGGAGAGCTGGGTCTCTGCCAGCAGCCTGAGGCTGGCTCATTCAAAACACCATGGAAAGACTTCTGCTAGGGCAGAAGTATTAGTTTATAGCATAAAAACATGGAGTTTAGGCTTACAGGAAAAAAGTGCTTTTAAAAGCCACCAGGAATTGCTTTGATACCAGAAGTGAGAATCAAGACTGATGACTGATTAGCAGAACATCTATTACCAGAGGCAATAATCAACAGCCTAAAGATAAAACACCTGAAAGAGTTTGCTTCTGTATTTTACTTTGTTTCCATTTATCCCCATCAGCCCTAGGATGCTAAATAAGGCACTCATCACATTTAGCTTTCCTGCAATTACGTGAAGAAAATGTCTTCATTTTCGATTAAAAAAAATAAACATAACGCAATGCTATAACTTCACATAGTAAAAATCAGCAGTTATGAGAGAGACGAGAAAATAAGTTCAGGTCAAATGCTCGAGACACAAGCAAAGAAACTTGTCAAAAATACGAGTAAGGCCAACAAGGTCATCTTCGTTCTGGCCCAATGTACCCGAATTCTTAAGACACTTTGGTTTCTGACGTTTGCTAAATAAATACTTACAGTATATGTTTTTCTTAGAGTTTAACAGTGTAAGGATAAAAATAAGCTACTTTGTTACTTTATTGTTATAAATAAATATAAGCATTTTGGATTTAAAAATTGTAAATTTAGAACACTGTAAATTTAGAACACATTACGTCGTGATGAAACATTTAGAATGTATGAGGCTATAAAACACATTCTGTTTCACACTGAATTTCTTAATCTACAGAAGCAAAAATGGTCAGTTCATCACAGAGAATAACAAAAAGCAAAATAGATATAGATATTATTTGTAGGTAGGTATAGGTATTATTCGTACTTCTTACAGAAGTCCTCTACTTAATGGCCATAGCCATTTCGTTATAAGGCAAATTATAAAAAGGAGATTAGAAAAAAGGGAAAATTGTAAGACTAGTTAGAAAAAAAGGGAAAAGAGGAACTCTGAGCCTTCCTGAGGCGCTGTGGGGGCTGGCGTACCCCCTCTTCTTTGGGCTCCTGCCAGCGGCCACATTTCCAGGGAACTGCGACTCTCCGCCCTGCGTGCCTTGTGGCACCCTTTCAAACAGGTAAATAATCAGCGCGATTTAATCGCGGCCGTTCCCGAGCCTTATTTATTTCTTTGAGTTTGATATGGATGTATTCTGTGGTGTTGGTTATTGTGCAGATAATGTTATTTCTTCTTTTAATAATGTGATACTGCTACTTAGGTAATCTTTTTAAAATGTTTGTTTCTATAGCAAACATTTGCTTACGAAAGGAGTATGCTCCTTTAGCATACTAACCTTATTACTCTGTTAATATAGACAGAGTCACCTAATAAGTAATCAAGGGAACATGGTGAAATTTCACATATTAAGCACCGAAATAACTGTCAAACTAAGATATATCTGTATCATCATATAGAATTAAAAGCTATAAAGACTTTTTTTTTTTCTTGAGCGATGCTCCCACTGGGTATTTCTTTGCTCATTTTGAGATTACGGCATGCCTGAAACTTCAATGTGTTGTGAGAATTTACTAAAGAAATTACCTGATTGATGTTCAAATAACCGTATCAAGGAGCAGTTGGTATCAAAGTGTGTTATTTTAAACCCATTAGAAGAAAAATCTGTTGACAAGATATGGGTAAAATAAGGCATGGAAACTTCCTTTTGTCTACCTGACTTTGAGGATGTGTGATATGCCCTGTATTTTAGCTGTGGCTTTGTTCTCTGCCACCCTGATGTTGGAAAAACGCTGATTTTGTGGTTTGGCACTAGCAGAATTGACTGAATCTGGCTGCCGGCTGCCCTCCCCTTTCTATACCCACCCCAGCAATAGTCCAGCTGAAGGAGTTCGACCAACAGAAATCTTCTTCCACACAATAAAATTGCGTCCTTCCAGCTCATCTCCCTCCCTACGCCAACTTATGGTGGGGTTAGAGGAACGCCAGTGCCAGGGAAAAAAAAAAAGGTGGGGGAAGAAAAAAAAAGGAAGGAAAAATAGGGAAAAAGAGACAGCAGCCACAGAGCACAGCCAAGGACAAAAGATGAGAAAGGGATTACCTGTTCTTCTTATGCGGTAACACAGATCAGCTGTGTCCTACTGAGCAAAAAAGGTTTGTTTTAGAAAACAGGTGTTTTGGTTTTTTTTAAAGCAGAAAATGGCGTTTCTGTTCGGTAACAGAAAATAACTTTCGGTGTGTTTGGGGAAAAAAGAAAAAAGGTGTTTAAAATATAAAATAAAACAAGCATCAGCACTTCAAACAGTCTCCCGGCCCGGGGCACCGGGCTGGCTTTTGGGCACACCGAGCGCCCCTGTGGGTGCGTGGCTGTGGGCGCACCCACGCAAGGGATTTTTTTGTGGGAATAATCAGCCTTCATTAAACGATCCAAAAACTTGTAGCCCTGAAGCCCCCTCACCGGCGGGGGTGGCTCCGTACCCGGTCCCCTCAGTGGGCACCCGGCGGGGGCCGGGTAGGCCCCGCTGCCCCCCCGGAACGGCACCCCCGGCCGCCCTCCCCACCGGTGTCTGCCCGGGGGGGCCCCGCCGCCGGCGGCGGGGGCGGGCGGG
>VYZM01018155.1:1057954-1110304 GCA_013398915.1 Dromas ardeola
TAAGTATGAAGAAATCACAGTTGTCTGCGTGGCAAAACAAGTTTTGTAACTTGCTTTTAAGCCTGCAGGTAGGCTCTCTGCAAGCTAATCGCTTGGTATTGTCGTGTAATGACATCTAATCACTTGGGGATGGAGGAGGCACCTGTTTCTGTTGCAGGCCATCGCCTCTGTCTCTCACCAGTCCTGACCGTTTCACCCAGTAAGGGCGCAGAGTAAATAGTTGCAAAAAGTCGCCTCACAGAACCCACAAATTACTGCCCAGCCTCTCTGGGTGCAGCCCGAGTGCTTCAGGGAGTATGTGCTCTGCATTTAATGGGAATTCTCCGTGCTTTAAGAAGAAGATGATAGTGTAGAAAGAGTTTGAGAATTTAGTGGAACTTTGATAAACTAATATTTAAAAAGTAAAGTCCTGAACGTTTAGTTTCCAGTTTTGTTCAGAATATTAGCATACTATATGGGAAAGGGACTTTTTTTTCTGTGAGATGATAAGATGGATCGGTACTATGTAAATTGCAAAAATACCAGTTTTTTACAGATTATTTTGTAGCCTAAAGATTAGGCGTCAGTAAAATGAATCCACAGCAGACACAGAGCACTTGTTCCTTAAGAATTGAATTGTTCAAAGAGAAGTTGTTGCTCAAACAGGACTTAGGTTCTGGTGTTTAAACCTGCAGTCCCAGGGAAGTCAGAGGGTTGACATGTGAGTGTAAGGGCTGCAAGTCTTGCCACTTATATCGGTGATCAGTATCTCCATGAGCCCTAATATAAGTGATACATGTGTTCAGTTTTGAGATTTTCACTAAAATCTGCTGAGAAAGTTTAGGATTTAAGGCATAATTATTGTAAACCCGTGTGTTTTCTCTGCCAGTGGCCAGCTGCACAACCCTGTGACAATCATTTTGCTGTGAACAGCATTGAAACAGTTACAATAATTCCATGGTTTAGCAGGATCCCTCTGGGAAGTCTCACATTGATCTGAGACCAAGGCTGTCTGTAAATTCTCAGGATTACTTTAGGAAAAATGTAATCTGCGGTAGTGTCAGAAATCTTAAGAGTCTTGCAATGATACTTCATGAGATGGCTGAGCAAATGTAACAGCCTGATGCTGCTGTGCTTTGCCTCCCACCACTCCTAAAAGAAGTTGTCTGCTAATCTGGCAGAAATTATATTAATTCTCTTTTACTAGGTTAGCTTTCCTTAGTGAGCAAAGTCATGTGGCCTGGGCTGGAGAAATGGTGAGTGGGGCTGGAGCAACGTGGCAGGTGAGCTCACCTATCTCATAAATTTTCATGCTTATCCAGGCCTGAGACCCAGCGACAACACAAAAGATCGGTGATGAGGAAGTAACTTTAAACTGGTATTACTGCTTGAAACGTCGTTTCTTAGCACCAGGATTTTCAATTTGGATGGATGATAAATCAATCACCTGTAACCTATAAATACATGCTCCTGGCTTCCTACTTCATTGTCTGAAATGCTGTGTCTAACCATGAATCCAAGGTTAGCCTCCTCGTGCATTTCTTAATGGTATATGCATCCTGAGAGGATTTCATGATTATTTTTTTCTTAAAAGAAAAAAATATTTTTCTAAAAAATTTGTAGTTCTAATTCTGCCCTTTAATTTGTTTGCATCTGCTTGCATCTTGGTGTTATCCACGAATTTAAAAAGCTTATCCCTATTCAGTAGTCCGAGTCATTGATGACTAGTAAATATTATTTTACCCAGGCTTCCTGAAATCTGGTCACACTTAAGTTTTCACAGGGAGGTATCAATAGTTACTCTTTTGGAATTGTTCAACTATTTTTGCTCCCCATATATAGTACCATATTTTTAGGATACAGAAATAGTTTATATCTTAATTTGTAGAGAGAGCTGCAACTTAGCTTTTTCCAGCTCTTGTTGGAGCTGTGTGCCAAGAGGATATGGACGAGACTTTGTGGGAGGGGGAGAAGCTTCGGAAGACTTATCAGGACAGAGGGAGCTGCTGGAGTAAACTCTGCTCCGCATTTAATGTGCGCTGCTGTTGAGTCAGTTTTGATGGCAGAAAGTTGCACAATGTGTTTATACTTACAAAAGCATGGTAGTTCTCATGAGATTCCAGTTAAAATCTTAATTTAAAACATCAAAATAGATGACATTTACAGTCTCCCCTCTATTTGTAAGACCTGCTTTCTTCTTGTGACTGACTGACTTTCTTCCCTTCTCCCACCCTCTCTCCAGTTTTTTTCTATTTGAGGAGAAAGTAAGCATCTCCTAGTAGCAAAGACTTTTTTTCCTTGTCTCTTTTGGTATCAACAGGTAACTGAGTCATCATTTCACAAACATTTACGCTGGTATAAGCTAGTACTACCTCTGCTAGAGAGCTGCTGACAGGCTCCCAGACGCTTATTTCTGCTTTTGGATCAGCCCAGATGTTCTTGCAGATATTCAAATATTCAGTGACACCTGAATGGTTTTGGAACTGCATTTGAGTCGATTCAGGAGGAGGCTTATTACAAGAATTTCTGTAACAATTAGTGAGCAGCATGATCCAGAGAGGCATGGCATCAGGAATTGTTACAGTATACAGTGATTACATATCAGCGTCTTCATTCAGCTGTGTATAGAGTCTCAGTGGTGAGCTCACTGTGGTAAGCACCCTTCTGTCAATTGAGGGATGCCGTTCCTCAAATTAGCTTACATGTATTTAATGTGGCAAATTTCTCCATAGGTGATGACAAGTAGCAACTTCCTATCCCACGTAACTTTCAATTTTTCCCACCTATGATGATCCTTAGATTTTAAAATCTCAAAGGATAGAAGATGTCTGTGTTGGATTTTAGTTAGTGGGGTGTGTACCAATTGTTGACTAAATATTGAAGTATACAAAGTATATATATACATAAAAATAAAAATATAAAGAAAGAATACATTGCCTCTATAATTTTTTCTTGCTGTGAAATTAATTCTTCTCGGATACGGCTTATGTGTTTAGTGCTGGAAGATTGCACGCAGCTGGGAGGTAGGTTATGGATCTTGTTCTAATCCTTTCATGCTCAGAGACCAGTCTAGTCTAGAAACTGCAATTTTTGTTGCTGTCTCTTTGTGTCTTCAGTAGGAAATGAGTCACTCTAGAGCTGTTACGGATCATGTGACTGACCGACTTCCTCTCTGTTTCTGACCATCTTCCACCTCACGGCTCACAAATGGTGGACTGTCCAGTGCTAGTATGGACCAGTAGCGATGACTTGCCTGTACCACAGGAAGGATTCTGAATGCATCATGCAGCACGGAGGTTATTAGTCACTGGCAGCAGTCTCTCATCTGCAGTATGATCCCACTCAGCAATGTCCTGTAGGCATAGCGTGGCCTCTCTGTGCTGCTGCCCCTTCTACCCTGAGCTGATGTGTGATGCTTTCTCTGCAGGATGCTTCCCTCCGCCAGCAGTGCTCTCTTTCTGTCCTGCCAAAGCCAAGTGCTGCCTCACGTAGGAGATGAGTGGACGAGAAGGTGCTCTGTGGTGGAGCAGGGGTTTCTGTATCCCTTAGAGCAAGAGGCCGGAGAGGTATCAGCAGTGCTTTGAGCTGTGGTTGTCACCCGGGGAGTACTTTGCCTAGAGGCACGTCCGAGCTTCCTGGTGAGGTCAACTTGCTACTGCGAAAACATTAAAACTCTTCTCCAGCGTGCAGCCTCAGATCGTGCTGAGCTTTTGTTAAAGAAGCTTAAATGCTTGGTAGTATCATAGCATTTTTTTTTGTCAGCAGCAGCCTGTGGTGATGTCCCTTGCTACTGTTGATACCCTTGATCCTCTCTGCCTTGCAGAGTATATAGGAGCTCCGTGCCTCGCGGTGTTGGTGGTCTCGGTGTGCAGCTCTGTGATGAGGTTGATGTGGTGGTCTGCGCAGTAAATTAATCTCACTTAGAAGATGATGGTCTCATTCTGACATGTTAAAGTTACTATCTAGTGCCTGGTTGTGCTTTGGGAGCAGAATAGTGTGGAGAAGCAGATCGGTCTTCCCACAGTAAACTTGGACCTGTAGAGGAAGTGTTTGTAACGCTTCTTTCCTGTTCTGCTTGCTTGATAATTTCATTTAAAGTGGGCCCCAGTGTGAAGTGACGTGCTGTAACCATAGCCTCAAATAAATTTCTCAGGTGGTCATGTATGCTTATATCCAGTCGTATTAATTTATATGTATGTTAATTTTTATTCAGACCCATAATCTTTTTGGATAGCAGTTCTATTGAAAATTACTGTATGGGGCAGAGTAAGATGCACGGTAGTGATGCATTATTCTGATAACAGGCTTGGTATTTTTTTATTGATACAAAAATGCAGAAGCTGTTGTACATTTGAAATGTCTATTGGATTCTGGCAACACCTTGTTTCGAGTGAGACCTGGTGAGCTTGCAGATAAATGAGTTGCAAAGCTTTATTTACTCCTTCCTGTGGTGGAAAGGCTGAACAGACTTTGCTGCCTTAAGAAATCAAGGTGGTAATTTGTTTCTTGAAAAATATAACAGAGAACAAATCAGTGGGTTCGAACTTTTGAACAGGTGGTAATTGCAGCAGTGCTTCAGTTTCGAAATAGTTTGTTCCTCATTTGACAGAAGAAAATGTTAAACCTCACTCTCTTAAATCTCTGTTGTGAGAGTTATGTACTTCTCCGTAAAGTTGGAAAGCAAGTGGGTGAATGAGGTTCAGCAATTTGTCCTTGAGGATTTTATCTGTCTGAATCTCGACATGATTTTATCCAACCCTATGAAATACAGGGCTAAGATTCTCTTTAACAGGCACATCAGCAGCAATGGTACGGCTTACTTCTGTCACATATAAATAGTATGGATTTTAGGGACAGTAAATTAAATTCCGTTTTTAAATATATGGACCAGTAAATTCTGTGTAATATTTGGGAAGAGTCTTAAGAGTGTGGATTTGAGTGCCTATGAGGTTTGGATTTTTTTGAGGGGTGGTGGTTGTTTTAATTGCAAAAGGAATGTGGATTGAGTTTCATTCTCAGTGGGAAGAATGCCTTAGTACTTTTATCTTAGGCTTCCCAGGATTCATGAGAATTTTTTTGGTGTTTGAGACTGACTAGTTTGTGTGTTGCCTAAGGTGAAAGTACTGGATTGATGCCACTAGCAAAAACTTGCACGGTCAGTGATTTGACACGTCATTTGGGAACTTTTGTTTTGCACCTTAGGTATTTAAACACTCTGACATAATGCTTCTTATGTCTATTTCCATTCTTAGAAGTGAAACCACGTAGCAATATTTGCAACACAGGACATGCAACAGTAGCTGAATTACCTATTTTTAATTTTGGAATAAGTTTGGGTTTCATTTGCTAAATTTATCTGGGTTTCACTTGCAGTTGACAGAAGTAAAATAAACTCTTGTTTTAACACACAAACCCTTTGGGTCTAATTCAGTGTTATCAGAATACCAAGCTGAATCTTACACGTATATGGAAGAATATAATTCAGGTGATAAAATTTTTGTAAGAAGTTAGTAACTATACTTCATGGTAGTTATTTGTCTCAAAGGAGAAAAAAAACCACATATCCAGGAGTCTGTAGGTGGTTCTGTGTGGACAAACCTTTTGCCTATGTGGGGTTCTGCCATAACCACAAGGAATTCATATGGGTATAGGAGTGCCTGTAGGGAAAAACTACTTGGGTCACAGCCTGTGTCATCAGAAGACACAAATGGTGCACGGTTATACAGTAATATCGAACTACAGTAGTTACTTTTTGAAAGATGTAATTCTTTTCTATGTGTGCCCTTCACCAGTTTCAAATTAAATGAATTTTGTAAACATGGTGGAAAAACTACACGTAATCTAGCAGAAGGGTAAGCAATTATCTGGGTGAAGAAATGCATCTTGTGTTTGAATAAAATGATCACATTAGAAGCCTAGATTCCTACTCAAATTTAGATGTGGAATGATTTCAGCTGTCTCAGCTGTTTGGTCCATGGCATGTAATTCAGGTTGGCACAACCACTGGTTTAAAACTAGAGCTCGCATGAGAATATCTAGTGCTGTCCCTGAGACATCTAATTCACTGTGTAATTTTGAGTAGAAAACCACCACCGCTCTGAACTGCTTGAAAAAAACAGACTGAAGTTATTTATTAACAGACACTAGATTTTTTACTGATTACATTTTACTAGGTATAGAAAGGTAAAATGTCTTTTTCTGAGCTGTTCCCTGACAGGAAAAAAATGCATCTGCTAATCTTTGAAGAAGGTCTTTTGTACTGCAAAAAATAAACACTGTCCTAATCTACTCATGACTCAGAAATAAAAATAAAAACTCAACCCTTTTTTTGCCTTTTTTTTTCCTTTGGTACTAAGTAATTTTGAATGCTTATCTAATTCTAGTACAGTGCACTCGGTATGCTATTCATATTAACAGATAGTAAGTACTGATTAAAAACAGGCATAACATTATTTGACGATTTTTGAAAGTATACAGACTTTTAAATCCTGGCTTGAGGGGAAAATATCCCTCTGAATTTAATTCAAAGCTTATCAGGCTGATACAGATTTAGTGCTATATATCTGGGTACAGATTTGCATACAATAGTGAAGAAATATGAGGTTAATATTGAAGGGGGCACTAACTCACACCTTGTAGGCTACCTACATTAGGAAAACATGTCTTTTGTATTTTCCTAGACTTTTATGATGATTTACAGCCACCTTTTGTATTTCTTGTTTATACTTGGAGCTGGAAAGTTGTTTTTCTTCAATGTTACAGCTATAAATAGATAAACAGCAACTAGTGGATACTGAGAACAGTCCATCTCAGCATCTTTTAAAACAATTTTTAAATTACACCTCAGAGGTAAGAGACAAGGTGTCCGTTCCTTACTTCTGTCTTTGCTTTCACAGTTCCTTGCAAAGCAAACCTGATTCTTTCAGCCCTTAGTTGTTGTATTTAGGTCATGTAATTGTTATCTAGATTCTTCAATTTGGGGATTATGCTTTAAGATAGACTTAGGGAAAAAACCTACATATGAGACTCGGTTAAAAGTCTAGATAGCACATAGAGCAGAGTATTTTTTCTTTGTTTAGGGAGATCAGAATAATTGCTTTTAGTTTCACACATAGCAGTCTTGTTGGTACAGTTCACGATGAGTAGTTCGCACAATGTTGACCCCAATATTAGAGAACTGCTGTAATCTCTCGGATGCTTTTTTTCATTACTGCTGCCTGTTTTGCTTCACTGGATGTCTGTTTTGAAGTGTATTACTTTCTGTTTTATTAAATATCGTTGTTGATTTTGGGACCTTTTTCCTAATCTACTGTCTGAATTCAAATTATCTTGGCCGTCTAAATTCTTGCCTCTCATCTTTGCTTGTTTCTGTGTGCCCATTTCATAAATATAATCTGCATGTGCTATCAAATTGCTAATGGAAATACTATTTTCCTGGGAATGAAGTAGACTAATCTGTGTGTTTCATTATTATCATCCATAAAAATATTTACTACAATTGTGTTTGAAAACTCCTTATAAACAGCAGTACATTGCAAGTGGCCACAGCTTTCCTGCACAGTGAGAAGGGCAGAGGCTGTGCCCAGGTGACGTGTGCCCTACGTCGTGTGTCCCATGGCACCGTCCTTGCGCAAGAGTGTTGAGCAAGGCTGATGAAGAATTGACCGAATTGAATTGCGTTCACCTTGGGACTGAAATCGTGCCTTCATTCCACGTTGCGTCAGTGCAGCTGTATTGATAACAACTGATTAATAACAATTATCAATTATTTTACTTGCCTCGATACAGTTTCCCTCTTGCACCTTGATTCTAGGAAGCGAACTTCCTCGATGACCATCCTATGTAATGCGTGAACGTGGAAAGAACTCAGTCTTGGCCTGTTAGAAACTTTATATCATGTAATAAAACAAGATGATGATTTGCTTGGCAGGATTATGGGCTCATAGTTTTCCTAAATGAAGCTATATTCTAAGCTCCCTGTGTGAAGTATCTTGCAGGGTTCTCTCAAGAGACACAGGTCACTTTTAAAAGCTGATGGAAGCTAGTTTGGGTATGTGTCACAGTATGTGCAGTAGCTATGTGGACTTGCGTACTGAATTTGTCAGATTTGTGTTGAGTCTGTCATCCCCACACAAGTGAATCAACAAGTGGAGCAGAGTGGGGCGGAAAGCCCAAGCCCTTTTCTCTCTCCCATTTTTTATTGTAAGCTGCTGTTTTCTGGGTTTTTTTCTACTTTTGTTATGTTGTCCTATGTGTAGCATTTTGGGCTGTCATCACGGCTGCTTGGAATGGCTTTGGCACTGGAAATTGCAACATCTGGAAACTGCCCCTGCCTTGGGACAAAATACAATGCACAAGGATGGGTGGAGTAGGAAAAAGCAAGCAGTAACCTCAGCTTCCAACCGTCTTTCCACATACCCACTCCCTAGTAGTTTGCATCCAGAATAAATAACCCTTTTCTGCATGGACAGATGTGCAACTCCATGCAGGGAACTGGACAATGACATGCCAGTGTTCAAAAAGGATTTATAACCTGTAACTTCTTGTCTTCTCTGGTTCGGTGAGCTGTCCACCTTTTCCTTCCTAATCTTGAGGGAATAAGCAACTCATGCGCTGTGCTGTAAGAGCAATTTCTGAACTTGTTAATATGGCAGCACCAGCTTCTGGCCTGCCTGATGGTTTTATCTTACTTTTGTTGTTGAGTCCATCATGCTCTGTTAGTTCAGAGAGAACTTTCTACATCAGTTTAACAAAGCATTCCCTTCTTTGTTTTCTACTATTCAATATTTCACAGCTTTACGTACTGGAATTTTACTATCTAGCTGGACCAGATGGCTGGCTGGCAGAGCTCAGCTGAAGGTTACCATCATCGAAGCCTTATAAGAAAAATAGCCAGCCTGTAGACCACAACCTCTTCGTAGTTTTCTGCTCTTTATTCAGGATGTGGATATGGCTTACTGTAGTTGAGAGGTCACTGATCTGAATGTCTTGCCACTGGTTCTTCTCATGAATGCTGGCTCCTGTGAATGGGCAGTGACAGGCAGTGGGGCTCAGAAAGCTCTTCGACAGATGTGGTGGTTGTCGAGAGGAGACGTGTCTGCATCTTTAGCACTGAATGAGATCATAGGAAAAGGAGAACATGCTCCTTCAGCCTCATGAAGAGCCACACAAGATTCCTTTGACGAATAGGAATATGGGAAGTTTAATAGAATAGCTGAAATTCACAGTGATACTCATCTTGTGAACGCATGGATGTGCCATGTGCAGATGTTTGACTATGCTGATTGTGACCAGAATTTGTCTGACTTAAAACACCTTTACTGCTGTCCACGATAGATGTAAACTGCACCTCTCCTTCTAGCAGGCCACCCTGGGGACAAACAACTTCCTTTCTCTTGACATAGAGGAAAACCAGCATCAGAAGGCACCAGTTTTAGGTTCTTCTGTGGATCGCTTCTTATTTCAAGGCACTTGGCACTGCATGCAAGGGATTTTTTGGTTTCTTTCTACTGCCTAAGTTTTAGACCTTGACTGATAAACCTCTTAAATTCTGCGCTAAGAAAACAATCTGAAGAAAAAGAAAATCTGTGTTTCGTAGTCATACAATATAATGTTTCCCAAAACCAGCTGTTTTACTTTGACTTGTAGATGTTGCTTGTTTTATGGTGCTCTCCTTGGCCTTTGCATCTGTGTAGGGTTCTGCTCTACTCACTGGGGGCTCCCTATAGACTGTGCCATAGGCTGCACGTCCTGCCTTGATCTCTGACTAATAAGTGATAAATGTGAGCCTTATTGTACTGCCTGACAGAGGTAAATTACGTTAATATAGTAATAAAGCGGTTATTTATATTGCTGGACATTCATAAGTCAAGACGACACTTTGGTTGTAATTCTGCTGCCCCTGCTTGGTAGCATCTTATGTCAAAGAGGAGAAAAATAGTGTTTGGGGTTTTTTAGCCCATTCTTAAAGCAGTCAAAGGAATCTTGTTGCTGCTGCTGTTGTGCATCTGAGTCTGAGCAAGCTCAGTCGTCCCGTGTTCTTTGTTTCTAAATGATCCTAAAATAAACACTCTTAGAAATTCCAAATCCATTTTTATATCACTTCTGTAATTCCAGTTTTGAGGTCTAATACTAAAGATGTGGAGTAATCGTCTATCCTGAAGGGCTTTTGGGCTGTCCTATTTTATTCCTGTTCTGTCTTGAAAAAAAAAGATATTCTAAGATAATATTCTATAGGAAAAGGACTTGGCATTCATAAATTATGCTATCGCAGCTGGAAAATGCTGTGCAGTGTTTATCTGTACTGTAGCATTCCTGTATTTATTCTCTAAATCAAAACCCACTGTAATTGGTGTGCTGTAATTTAGGAAAAGAATCTATAAATCACTTTTAAAATTCCTTTCAAGTTGAGGCATAACATACTAATTTTTACTCATTCTAAATCAAAAGCATTTCACACTTTAAAAAAAAAAAAAAGGCATTTTATTTGTTGCAATCAACAAATACACAACAAGTAATGATCCCTGAGACGGGTGAATGGGGCTGTTGGGATAAAGGCATTCTGCAGTCAGAGTTGGATCGTGTGATTGTTTCACTTAGTTTCTGCTCTTTGGTTTTGTTCATGTTCTTGCTTTCATCCTTTGAATTCGTTATGTGTTTTTGTTTATAGTAAAACAAAAAGAAATTTACTTTTTTTCAGAGCTGACTTAAAACAAGCTTGTGGTTATTCAAAGTACAGATGGTGTTTATTTTAATGTTGATATATTTCCGGGGGTGGGGAGGGGAGAGAAAGGAGCTTAGAATAATTCTGTTCACAGACTTTGAAATAAAATGAGTTTATCTGCCCTGGCAGATTCTTTTTGCCTTTTTATAAGACAGATAAATACTAGCCTTTCACTGAAAGAAGATACTATATATGGATATAATATATGTGGCTCTAAATATAATGGATATATTATGTCCATAATATGCTATGAGATTTCCCTTATAGTACAACCTTAGCATGCAAACACATTAGTCTGCTTTTCAAGCTTTGTCGATACTTATTTTCAAATTCTTATGGAATAGAAATAAATATTGCTATATTCATATTTGTTTTTTTCCTGTTCATTTCTCTGCTGACCACTTTCTTGGAAACTTTAAGCAGTAGAGCACAATGACAGTGTCTTTGGCAAAGAGGATTTGGACACAAATCACTGAACTCAGATACTGAGTTTAAGTGAAGGCAAAAAAGGTGTATCCGTTTTTCTTCCCCAGCATAGACCATGAGAACTATGTGGGGGTTTTGGTGATCTTTTCCAAATGATTTGCAATTTTCCTGACTTGTAATAACAATAGTGTTTCAAATAATTTCTAAAGATAATGTTTTTGATGGCTCTCAAGATAACGGCATGGGGGCTACAGAATGTCAAGGATGGTGTAGCTTTTGTGATGAGGTTGTGGGACAGCTACTTGGATTAGAATGATCGTGTTTTACATCTTTTCACATTCGGCCTTAGTGTAGATCATAGAATCATAGAATGGCTTAGGTTGGAAGGGACCTGAAAGATCATCTAGTTCCAACCCCCCTGCCCTGAATGCCAATAGTTTTGCTGTATTAAATATAAGTAGTTATGCATCAAAATGAATAAAAATAGATAATAGTAGAAGTAGATTTTTTTTTTTAATCCAGAAGGAAGTACTAATTACGGACTGTTATTTGTCTGAATGCCCCATGTATTTTTGAAAGTAGCTGAGGGCTCTCTCTTACTTACGATGATAAGAACAGAAGAAATGAGATAGAATAGTTCACGTAGCGTACTGTTTTCAAGCAAATTCTAATTTCAGTTGATTTAAAAAAAACAAAAACATTTACATGCTTAATTACCATGTTTCTAATAGATATGTAGTGTTTCATTAGTAAAGATTACAAAGTTTACTGAACCTGATTTGCGTGGGTACCATGTCAGTGCTGGGCGTGCCAAGTGGTTGTATGTGGTCATCTTTCCGTTGTGTTGCCTGAATCAGGAGTAAGGGGAAACTCGAGACAGAAGCTGTCCAGGCTCAGTGCAGAGTGGTCCCACCGTGGCTGAGGATGACCATGGTGCAGAGCTAGCAGCAGTCGTGGCCCTGCAGGCAGAGGGCAAGAGATTTGGTGCAGCCCAGGGACAAGGGGTGGCTTGAGGAGGAGGTGGTAGCCTTTGAGCAGAATCTGCTTTGACTTTGAGGTGGCAAGCTCTTCTCAAGAAGAAACTTTCGAGTGCGTATGCGGTGTTTGCTCATAGGCGGTAGTTTTCAGTTTATTCTGAAATATCTTCAGCTCTAGGGTTGGTGCCTCTGTCACCATTGACCATCACGTGAATCTTCTGGATGCTGCTATGAGTGACAAATGTGTTACTACATTTCTGTAATGCATAGATTAAAGTATTAGAATAACCTGCTTTCAGTTCCATTGAATGCAGTTTATGCAATATCCTAAAGGCCAAAAATGCTTAAATCTTTTCTCTCCAAAGCGTAGTTTGCTACGTTATATTGCCAAATAACAACTTGCATCCGAATGTTGCTAGGACCTTGAAGCAATGCAGATGGAGTTGTTGACTTTTTAACCATATAGCTTTAGGAAATGAAAGATTGCTTAGATACAGCACTGATAAATACTTACGTTGCAGATCGAAGGGTTGACAGTTGAATGGAACTTGTAGTGGATTTGATGAAATTAAATCAATGTCTTCTCAGAACACTCGTTTCATGGAGCAACAAATGAAAGCAATATATCAGAAATCCATCTCAGATCTTAACTTTACTGTGAGCATTAAGAATTAGGTATTCAGGACAATCATCATTAATGTTATTGGCTAGAAAATCTGTGGAGTTTACTGTTGACTCATCACAAAAGTGCTTGTTTGGCTGTTAACTACAGTGATGTGCTTTTCTTTTTCCCTAGGTGGCTATTTTTTAATGCAGTAGTGTCATTAGCTGGCTGAAGACTAAACATGAGAATAGCAGGTAAGTACGCTTAGTAAAATCAGACTTTTGTCACTTGTCAAACAAGTGCTATGGGCAGCACTAAGAAGTTGTGACAATAAGGTTTTAAAATAAACTTAACTGGCATAACAGGCATTACTGTTCTATTTAACTGATGTTTAATGAAACTCATTTTGGAATTTGGGTTGGTCTAAGAGCAGACAGCTGGTTAAAACGCTTCAGCTGGTCTGCAGTGGCTGGTGAAGGTGCCATGGCTTGACATGCTTTGGCTGCTAATTCTGTAAGATGATGAAGGAATAAGGAAATGGCCAATTGATGTCTTCAGCGATTTCTTCCCTACCTTCCACCCCAACCAAAAGTGCTATGCACTATTATAATATAGTGCCTGAAACTTCCTGAATGGTTACTGAGAGTTTGAAAGCTATAAAAGCCTTTTCGTAGAGGTAAGTTACTGTAGTACAGGGTCTGAGCAACTGTGGTTGTAGTGGTTGCAAAAATAAGACCTTTGCCAATATAACACTACAGTAAAATATTATTGTAGACATTTCCTCACAGTAGAGTAGGCTGTGTGGCAATTGAACAGTTTAGAGTTTCTGATGCATTGCACTTTTATCAATAGTTGTAGTGCTATGTTGCAGAAGAAGCAACTGTTGGCTCTTCTAGGAGAGAATGACACCTTTTTTTCCCCAAGAGTTGCACGTTAACCTTCTTAATGCATGAAATTAGTCATGATTTTTGTCACTACTGAAGTTGTTTTATTAACCTCAATATGTATAACTGGGAGCAACCTGCTAAGGTAGATCTGATAAAGAACTGGAAAGTGCTGCAATTTTTAGATGATGGCTAAATCGCCTGGAAAATGACTTTTGCAGACCTCTTTTTTTCTTCCATCTCACTGCTTTTCTTGCTAAAACCTACAGACAAAGCAGATAGAGCAGTTCCTATAGGATGTTTAACAGGTAGCAAACAAGCTGGTTTTGGTTCAAGTGCTAAAAGAGTTTACTAGGAGATTTCTTACCTCTCCCTTAGAGGGAGTGCTCGCAGTTCAGTTGGAAGGATACAGAGTGGAGGGGGTGGTTACTGCTGAGGCTGAGTTCTCATTGATCGCACCTACTATCTACTGAAACCGCACTCTCCAAGTGCCACTTGCTAGGTGACACATTCCAAAATCTGGTACCATCTTACAGTTTTAAGCAGCGTTGCTTTGAAAACCTTTTCTCCACTTCTTAACATATGTTCGGATCATCTGTTCTCTCTAGTGCTTACACGTGGTTCACTTCC
Source organism: Dromas ardeola (assembly GCA_013398915.1). Classification (NCBI taxonomy): domain Eukaryota; kingdom Metazoa; phylum Chordata; class Aves; order Charadriiformes; family Dromadidae; genus Dromas; species Dromas ardeola. Next base: position 1,072,178 of record VYZM01018155.1, read on the forward strand.
CTTCGAATGCAATAATCTTTTGAGTTCCAGTGTAATATTTTTAAAATAAGTTTGCATCTGTGTTTTCTTACATACTATGTATGTGCTTACACACCCGAAAAGGGAAAGTGGGAGAGGAAGACCAAACTACAAGCAAACAAAAAAGTTGCTACCTTTTTCTTCATCATTCTTTTCTTTTTCTATCCCCTTATCTTTTTTTTTTTTTTTTTAGCCTTTTGGAAGGTTTGATTAACATCTCTCATCCCTCTGAAGGCTGAGTAATATGTCTATTTTAAGGTTTTCTGAACAGCCCATCACAGCAGCAGTCTGAGATCAGCAGGAGTACAGAAATCTGGGTTTTTTTTCTGAAGGATTTATTTGGATGGCAATCTGAGAAACAGAAGCATGCTGTAAGGTTGCATCTTACAAACAGTTTGACATACTGGGGTGAGACAGGAAGGTGGGATGTTGATCAGATGCCTCCTCACCTAAGGATGAAAAAAATTAATTAAAATTATGCTAAAAAAATGGCACGGTTCCCAACAGTACCACATACACTCGAGTTTCCATTTCAGATATAGATTGCTGTGGTTGCGTGCTTCCATCTCTTCTCCTAGCAGGTAGTTTGACCGCTTAGCACTGGAGGAAGTTAAGCTTGTAGAACTTTTACCTACCTGAGGCTTCAACGTATTAAAAGGGGGAGGGGAGAAGCACTGCTTTTTCTTACTTTGTAAAGTAGCTCTTTTGAGTCTTCAGACTTGCTTTTTGATGGTCAATCATTTAAATTTGTTGAAAGGAAGGCTGGTTTTTTTTGTTGTTGTTGTTTTTTGGGTTTTTTTTGGTTGGGTGGGGTTTTTTTTTTTTAACATAATGCTCAGACCTGACTGATCAGAGCAGCCAAGCTACAGTATATGAACAGATCCCTAATCACTCAGTCTTGGCCATGTATTAAAATAAAAGTAGCTCAATTGCGGGGAGACAGAGAGGAGTGTTTGTGAGCAGTGAGGAAACGGGTACGTTTGGCTAAAACAGGGAAGTGGGATGGGGGTAAATGGGGAATTACCCCTTTGGACAGCAGCCAGTTAGACCAGCTCAGTTCATTTTGTGAAGCTGGATTTCCATGGAAAATTCTGTGGTTTGTGCTGGCTTCTGAGCTGAGTTGGTGTACTCTGGTGTCAGATGAGCATGAAGCTGGAGAAAGCCGAGAGCAGGGTGTGCAATTGGTATAGTAACCTGATGGACTGGCTCAGTTGCATCCTACATTATAATGTCTGTTTCTTGCAGATGACTTCTGTTTTAGCAAGTCCACAATGATCATCCTGTGTCTAAGTTCCCCTTAGTGTAATCTGATATGCATTTCTCATGTAGTTAATTTTGGTAAACAATCATGTTATCGTTTGCAGATAATTTTTTTGAAACTTTTCTCTGCTTCTGAATAGGTGCTGCAAAGTTGGTAGTAGTCGTAGCGATATTTTTATTGACGTTTTATGTCATATCTCAAGTGTTTGAAATAAAAATGGACGCAAATTTAGGACACATATTTGGTAAGTGGTGATTGTTTTCTCCGGACATCTATTATTATTTACTTGAGCCATAATCAAGAATATCATACCAATTTTGTTTTAAGCTTGACTTAGGCTCTTACACTTAAGAATTCTGTGTTTATTTTTAATGTGTGTACTGGTTATTTTTTTATATATATTATATATATATAATATATAATGTGTGTATTAAGTTATTTTCCGTGTGACATGGTAGTGCATTCTTGCATGTCTCCTGATAAGCCTTTGTATTGTTAATCATTCCCTGACCACGTCATTACAGACTGGCCAAGTTGTTCCTCTGCAAAAAACAATACTTAAATTCTTACAACCGGTATGCATACCTGCTTTTTCTGTTTACTGGTGCTTACAGTCTTAGTCTGAAGTTGTAAACCAGGTGACTTGAATAATGTTTCTGGAAAACTGCACTCTGCCTTTCTGCTGTTTAAGCCATTAAGAAATTACGTTTTTGGTGGGCTTTTTAGCTTGCACAAGTACACTACCGTGTGCAATTGAACGTGCAGTAATCAAAACATTTCGGATGTGCCCAGGTTCTACACAGAGAAGGATTAGCAGCTGAGGTGTCATAAAGTTCAGATTCTATGTTTTGAACCAACTTTATCTTTAAAGGGGCTTTTCATTACAAAGCCCCCTAATTTTGGGTACGTAGGTAGGGTTCATGCTATTTAACTCTAGATTACTAGAGTGTGAGCCAACATCTGAACCAGTCACCAGAGGCATCGTTAATAACCATTGAAGAGACGCAGGTGTCATTAAGTATTACAGGTGTGTTGTAGGTATGTGCGTGATGAGGTTGCTTGTGTCTCCTCCCAAGAAAGGGGGTTGTGGATGGTGGGGTTCAAGTACACCCGAGTTGCAGGAGTGTTAGGTGAAAGGCGCCCCATCCTGGTGAAGCTGTAGAAAGGGAATTCATTTCCTTTCGGTGTCCACACCTCCACAAATCCCTGGTGGCTTGTATCTCCATGGATCTTTGTGTTTAATCAGAGAGTCATAAATGAAGGTAGTGCTTCTAAATGTCGTCCCGCATCACTTTCATTCTTCTACCGTGTCAAGGTTAATGTTTTATATTGGAACATAATGTTCAGATGTATTTGATACTTCATTTCAACCAACCTGTTTTTGTGGGGTGACACTTTATAGTAACATCTTGTAAAACTTTTTTTTGCGTTTTAGCTCGATCAGCACTGGATGCAGCTGCACACTGTGAGTATTCATATGGATGTGTTACTGCTAAGACTTGCTTTTGCTAATAACAGAAAGACTGTTGAATTTTCTCAGTTAAGCAAGTCTTAATTATGCTTTAAATGCAATCAGAAACTAATTTTCCTGTTTTCCTGATTTTCCTAAATTTCTGGTTAAGCCTGGTTTTTGCCAGCATTTCACTTGTAGTTTTGTCTTGTGGCTTTTGATGACAGTGCCAGAGCAAGCAGCAGGGTGAGAACAAGAAGTAGAATAATGAGGTACTGCAGGAACCTAGATTATGTTAAGCTGCTGTGAAACTGTAGATGAGATATCGTTTGTCTTTGCTCTTTCCCTTGAATTCCTTCAGAAAACTGACTGATGCTTCTCTGTTAACCTACCTGTGGTGTTCTCTCTAAAATCCTGTTTTATTTCCTTTTGAAAGCTACAAAACCTCCAAGATACAAATGTGGGATCTCTAAAGCTTGTCCTGAAAAACATTTTGCATTCAAAATGGCAAGTGGAGCAGCAAATGTAGTTGGACCTAAAATTTGTGTAGAAGATAATGTGTAAGTATTTTTACATGTTGTCTCTAAGTATCTCTTTCAAATGCTTCTTGGATCACCTTGTGCACAAAATCAGTAGTTTAAATGATTCTTCATAGGTTTTGTTTTGTCAATGGTTTGAACACATGAAAAAATTTTATTGCCTTATAACTTAATCTCTGAAGCACAGGTGGTACTCTGCAGTAAATTCATAAATGTGTGCTATTTTAATACATGCAAGGTAGCTTACGCTTTATTTCAGGTTTACAGACTTAAGGATTGGTTAGGCTTTGTCAAGTCAGATGCAGACTTGCCTCCAAGTAACTTGTTCTTGTGCCTCCAATAGTAATTCAATGAACAATTGTATTTTTAAATAACTATTCTTGATACTTCATGTCATCAGCTAAAACTGTGCTGTGGAATTGTCTTCTGCAAGTTACCTTTTAAACTGTCTGTTTCCATAGTACTAATTTCAGAACATATTTTCCACTTTTCTTTATGACTTCAAAAGGTAAAAATAGTGTTGTAATGACCTGTAGTTATTCAATTGTGCTGATGGTAACTAAAGTTAACAAAGTTAAAATAATTGTGAAATGAGGAAAGGAACTGCTTGAAATACAGTTTGGTTTTAAGTCCCGTATTTCTAATAGTTGTATTTTTAACACAGTATTATCAACAATACTGTGCCTAGAGTATTTAAGTGAATACCTTTCGGTAATCCCCATAATGGGAACATTAATATTTATTTTTAGACTCACTGTTTCTTTGCTCTTAGGTTGTTCTGCTCATTATCACCCAGAGTGTGCAGCTTCGTATAGCGTGATCTATCCACTCCATTTTGCATGTCACATGTTAGAAAAGGCATGATGTTAGCGTTGTTGGAAGGAGGTTTTTTTTTAAATATCAGTCACGTTTACAAGCCTCTGCCTTCTCTTTGCATTTAAACTACTCCAGTTTAGGTGTTTCTCAGCCCAGGCTGTGTTTGTACATAGCCTATGTACATAGCTATGTTAGTATGGTTCAGATAGCACGTACAGTAGTGAGTGCTAATGAATTCTAGAGCAAATGGTAAATTCGCTGTGGACAGCATAACCTCATGTAATATGGTAAACAGGGTCATTAATCTATAAGAGAATAAAAAGTATTGGTTTACATTTTCCATCACTTTACTGTATAACTCTGTAAGATTAGTCTTATATGATCCTAAAAGACTTTGCTTTTAGCCCTAACTAGCAATTAAGATGTAGCAAAGTTGAAATGGGAGCTTTTTCTCCTTGACAACTAAAACGTGTGCAGGTTCTTCGCTTTTTGTTACTAGTGGAAACGCGAGCACCGTTCAGGAGTACTGTGGAGTAGTACAGTACTGGGCTCCCCAGTTCAAGAAGGACAGGGAACTGCTGGGGAGGGTTCAAGCAAAGGACTACGAAGATGATTAGGGGAGTAGAACGTCTCTCTTATGAAGAAAGGCTGAGGGACTTGGGTCTTTTCAGTCTGGAAAAAAAAAAAAAACGACTGAGGGGGGATCTTATCAATGCTTGTAAATACTTAAAGGGTGGGTGTCAGGAGGATGGGGCCAGGCTCTTTTCAATGGTGCCCGGCAACAGGACAAGAGGTAATGGGCACAAACTTGAACACAGGAAGTTCCATCTAAACATGAGGAGGAACTTCTTCACTTTGAGGGTGGCAGAGCACTGGAGCAGGCTGCCCAGAGAGGTGGTGGAGTCTCCTTCTCTGGAGACATTCAAAACCCGCCTGGACGCGTTCCTGTGCAACCTGCTCTAAGGTGACCCTGCCCTGGCAGGGGGGTTGGACTAGATGATCTCCAGAGGTCCCTTCCAGCCCCTATCATTCTGTGATTTCGATTTCAAGCCGTTCTTCTGCGAGGCTGACTTGACCGAAGCGCTCTCTCCTGCGCAGGAGCGGGTTTGCAGCAGCACATCACAGTGTGGTCGGGGAATGCGTGCGAAGTGAGCAGGAGCATGCCATTGGCACGCACAAACTAAAAGCTGCCGGGTTCTGCTTCCCAGTCTTATTGCTGATTTGTTTTGTGACCTTGGACAGTCTTATCTAATCTCTCTGCACAGTATTTTTATTAGTGTTATAAAACCTGCTGCCTTCTCATTCTGGTTGCTAGGAAGCTTAATATCCGTGAAGACTTAAGGTGTTTCACTAATTAAAAGTTGTGGGAAGCCAAGTAATATTTTAACTTCAGGACTGTAGGGTCTTTTTGGTTTGTTTTTTTTTTTTAATGTCTCGCTTACTGGTTAACTAAAACGAGATTGTTTTTTCTGTCCAAAAAAAATAAAATAAATCCTCTACTGGATATTTCACTGAAGAAAGTGATGAAAAGACAGTAGTTGCTGGCAAGAAACCCTCTATTCGTTTAATACTAGTGCACACCTTAGTGTACAGCTATTGGAGTCTTGAGTCCAATTTCCCTTGGCAAAAATCTTTCTGAATTTCTTCTGAGGAGGACTTATAATGCCTGTTTAAATGTCCACCAGAAATTGTGATTAATTTTATATTGCCTCCTGCTTTGCTGCTAAGATGTTTAATTTCTCTTCCAAAAGCTGCCCTAAGGTTTAGACTGAGTATTAGGAAAAATTTTTGCACTGAAAGGGTTATTAAGCATTGTAACAGGCTGCCCCGGGAAGTGGTTGAGGCACCATCCCTGGAGGTATTTATAAGACAGGTAGACGCAGTGCTTAGAGATACAGTTTAGTGATGGTTTTTGTCAGAGTTAGGTTGATGGTTGGACTAGATGATCTGAAAGGTCCCTTCCAACCTAGGCGATTCTATGGTTCTGTAACTCGTTGATTGCTAGAAGACTCGTAAATTGCTAGAAGAATTCAAAACTGATGAACGACTGCCCTCCTGTGAGAAAACTGTCACATTACAGCCTGGAGTATTTGTGGTGGCGCACAAGCTATCTCCAGTGTGCAAAGTACTATCTCGGAGCTCTGAAAGAACTTACTTCCTTTTTGGTAGCTCTTTTTTTTTTTTAGTGATATTTTGTGAACTCACTACTGCAAAATGCTTCTTTCTGATTACTTTGTATTCTTCTTCATACTTCTGAGACAAGGAAGCAGGTACAAGCTTTCATAATTTGTCAATTACCTTTACAACATGGTTGTTTTTGCTGTGTATTAAACATAAGGATGTCACTTAGTTTATGAGAGCACTAAAGGTGCTGATATAATTCAGAATGCATTTCATTTCGTGTTTTTCTTATTACTTACATAGATATTTTGGTGTGAAATAGGAATTCTGCTGTATAGAAGTTCAGTTATAGCCTTGCTCTCCTATATTGGAAGGACATAATCCAAATTAGAAAGAACAAAATGTAGTCATCATCAAATTATTAAATACTGAAGTTGCTACTTCATGGGCTTTTTAGACGAAGGGGTGATACTGCTATGCTTCTTTACCAGCAACTTCTCTGCAGTTTTACTACTTCTGTTAAGAAGCCAGTTGCGTGATTGTTCCACCATACCCTTATAGCAGAATGTTGCACTACAGTCCTTTAGTAATTCTTGTATTCATATTTGCAGGATTTTTTTGTTGTCTGAAATCCATTATAACTTTTGTTATGTATATGTTGGATTTTCAGCATCTAATCACCCCAGTATTGGATATTTTTTGACTGTTATTTATTTACAGAGAATTTCGTAGTTAAAAGAAAAGGAAGTTCTTATTCTTTTTGGTAAATTAGATGTCCACTAAATTCTATATGAGCAAAGGACTGTTTTCAGAACTTCACTACTTGTTTTTCATTTATGTTTTCAGTCTTTATTTGCCATATGTTTTTATTGTTCAGAAAGGATGCTCAGACATGACATAAAAATCATGTGATCAGAGAAGAAATGATCCTCCAGTGGCTAAAATACTTCTGGAGTTCTCTACTGACCAGAACTGAATTCTGCATTTCAGCAGAAAATGTCAAGTCTTCTATTTCAGAAGTTACTGAAATGGAGTTTTACTTTTAATCAGAATTTTTGGCAGATGTTGTAACTTAGAGGACTAACAGAAGAGTATGGACTCTCTCATCTCTGTTTACTAGGTCTTTAAAACTGAAGTCACTGTGCCAAGAGTTATGAGTAACTCATAGTCTTTCATGGCCTCTCTGAACTAGCTAATACTGAGTCTGTTCCTGATAGTTGTCTATTAAATTTGACATTCCTCTAAATTTTGCCTTCTTTCTTTGTTCTGGGTGCAAAAGATAGCATCAGAGAGGAAGATTTTTGTCATACTTCTATGATAGACCATTTCTTCCTTCTAGCCTATCACTCATTAGTTAGCATGAGAAAGCTGATGTTGCAGTTGTATGTGTTTAAGGATGTGGTCCTTCCAAAATGTTGCTTGGAACGGATGTTTAGACATGACCTGAAAAATCATATGATCACAGAAGAAACGTCAAAAAAGTTTCAAACATAACAGGATTTTACACATCTGCAGCCTGTTCTTAGAGCAACCTGGGGAGGTTAAAGAAATCCTGATCAAGATGGAACTCAGGAATCAATGAGATATGTACATCTATATGCTTTCTATCTATTTGAGGTGCTTTCTTGAATCTCAGCTGAAGACTTCTTTGTTATCTTAATTTATGTAATTGTTTCAACCCTTACTCCTGTTTCTCGTTGTATATAATAAAAAGCGTTAACACTTTTATTCCTAGCTTCAAAATGTTAATGCTGCCTGGAGGCAGAACAGAGATTTTTATCCAGTGGCAGTGAAAAGGGATGAGGCAGTGTGGAAGCTTCCTCTCACTGGACTGGTACACCCACCATGGCCCAAGGCAGCGTAGCATCCTACCTAACAGTCTCGTCATTCCCATTAGCTCTTCTTTACAGCTCTGAAGGGCTTCCGTTTCACAGTGCATCTCTTCTTCCCAGCTCCTTTGCCACTCTGACTTTGGCCAAGTAATTGCTGTCATAGGTTGTGATGCTTTTGTTGGGATGTGTAACAGTGCTCCAAGATTATATTCAACTTCTGTTCAAAGTCCCATCAATTATTGACTATTTTTCTTGGATTTAGGTGTCCTATTATACGTACAGGTAGCTAACTGCTTTGACTTTCTTAATGCGATTCTGCAATATTAATTTTAAATGCCTCTGTACAGTTAGCTTTTAAACTCATTAACACATTTTTGTTCCTTATGTACTTAAAAAAAAAAAAGCTTAAAATGTTAGTTACATGGCTGTGCTAAGCTCCTCAGGTTATTATTTATTTCAGGCTCTTTAACTGCAAGGAATCTTCTTAAATACATTAATAACACTTTATTTTTTGTGACACTTTAAATATACACACATACTTTGAAACCAAGATGATTAAGTGATCAAATGAAATGGATACAACTGGGGATATTTGATCTATTGTTCTCAGTTCAGTGGTACCACAAGAGCACACAGATTAGTTCAAGGGGATTTTGTTTCATTTAAGTACTCATGAACGCGTGGTCTTTCAACTGTGTATCACTTAAAATTTGATTGATCCCATTTAAAAATCCGAAATATTTCGCATCAGAAAATTGTCCCATTAAAAATAAAATTGTTTGTTTTGTTTCAGTTTAATGAGTGGAGTTAAAAATAATGTTGGCAGAGGAATAAATGTGGCCTTGGTCAATGGTAAGTGGCATTTTAAGTGAGCAGATTGTCTTCATTTTCAAATTGTTTCCAAAATTTAAGGTGAAATACTAAGGGATGGTGAAAGGCAAGCAGGGCGAGAAAAGGAAGCATTCAGCATATTTATACTGAGACAACGTCAGATCTTGGAACTTACACCTTTCTGTTAGAAAGTAGAAAAACTCAGTGTGTTTTTGTTTCTAAAAATGTGTAGTAAAAATAGTCACCATAGTATTCCCCATTACTATCTCAGTGATACGTCAGATAAATTCCTAATGCAGATATAAAATGAAAAAAGACATGAGGTGCATGCTACTACTTTTGACTTTGTGTGTTGCCATCACTAATAGAACTTTGTAGACTAAATTCTTCTGTTGGTCTCTTTTCAGTGAAACTTATTTAACCATTCTGTTACTGCAGATCTGAAGACACAGCTCATGATTTCCTAGCTTGAAATCAGTATATATAATTAGTCCATATCTGTAGAACTTGTCCCTAAATATATCATGTTAGGTAATTTTGTTTAGGATTCTTAACTTTCATTAAAACCACATAAATTTACCTGTGTGTCACCTTGATCACCTTGAAAGCTGAACTGTCAGTACTGGCAGACTTGTCCTTAACGCGTAGGATGCAATTCCTTGTAGCACTGAGACACCACTTGGCCATTTTGCTATAATATAAATTCATGTTATTTTTGGATTGTACTCGGGTTTACATCATCTAAAGCATGGCTTGAACAATACTCGCCTAATCCTATTTTGCCCTCCTAAATTGTCCCAATCTGTTCAAAACCAAAATACCTATTTTTGTATTATATAGCTGCCAGTCTTTCTCCCTGTCTTCCAAACTTTAAATGAATGTCTGTATTCCATCAAATACTGCCTTTGTAGAACATAGTGGGGAAAAAAAGCTAATGAGATGACTGTATTGTCCACTTTCTTCTAATTGCTCTGGATGTTTAAATCGTCTTAAGAATGTCCAGTCTATAGCAAAACATGCGGTGTAATTTTAATCTTTTTTACTTTCCGTGTGGCACTAAAGGCAAAAGGCAACATATAGCTGTACTATCAATTTTTGTAAAAACAACTTAAAAAAAAAGCGCAAATATATGAAGTGAATTCTCTTTATTGTTTTTGGAGGCTGTGGCTTTCTTGTTTTATTTTATATCCACTTGAAGCAGAATCAAAAGTTTCCATCTTCTCTCTTTTTTTTTTTCCTCTTACCTTTTCCTACATCTTTTCACAAACGACTACGTTGTTTGAGGAGCAATCTTCATAAAAGATAAGCGTTAACCATAGTAATGGATTTATATGGTGCTGCTTCTGCAGCACTTTCTCTGAAAGAGTCATTATGAGGAGTTGGGCGTATTGTCTGTAAAATAATTCTGGCTATATTTGCTGACACCAAATATTTCTTTTTCTCCAGGTAAAACAGGAGAACCAGTAGACACTAAATTCTTTGACATGTGGGGAGGAGGTAAGTGCGGTTACCTTAGCTGCTTAGAGGGAAACAACTTAAATACCTTTTTATTTATTTTTTTTTTCCTTCCACACCGCCTTTCTCCAGGCTCTATTTGCTGTGGTGATTTAAGGTGATAGTTAAGGGAAAGCGCTTCACCTCTGCCTTTGTAATTGTGAGGAGAGTGCAACTTTAAAGAAACACAAATAGTTGAGATCGGGGGGAATGGTACGGTTAATCAAACACACTTGTTCTCCCGAGTAGTTCCCACTAGTGGTTATGTCTTTACACAATACGGATGAAACTCTTTCTATAAAATCAAAGAGTTCTCTCTGATGAATTTTATCTTTCTCCCACTGAGCATGTTTTTATAAATTCATAAGTACATTTACAAATATTCTTAAAAGGAATGTCTTTGCATGAAGGCATTGCAGGGGTTTAAATATGGAATGGTTGCTTGTTATTAAACAGTTGCGTGTTCACTCTCTTTTCAGACGTGGCACCATTTATTGAATTTCTGAAGTCCATCCAGGATGGAACGATAGTGTTAATGGGAACATATGATGATGGTGCAACCAAGTATGTCATTGATTTCTGTAGTCAGTATTGTTTAAACTTTAAAATGCTGTTTTATACTGAAAAAAAAATGCATTGTTTATCACACAATCACTTCTGATGAAGTTTTGTTCTTCCAAGATGACGGGTTTGGAACTATGCTTTCAGTTTATTAGTTTTATAATGGTGATGTGATTTGGGGACAGCAAGGATCAAATTAAAGCTAACCAGGTGTAATGGATTATGTATGTATTTACACAGAGGACTGTTAGGTGCATACTTTTGTGATCGCAACAACAGAGAAACAATAAATGAGATATTAAATCAGATCCTTTAGCAGAAATATCACAAGTGTTTGAAAATTTGAAAAATCTGGAGATTAATAGTTGACTAATTAACCACTGCTATATCAGTACACATAGTTGGGTTTTTTTGCTCCTCTGAGAAAGGATGTTAACGCAACAGGAAGACAATGTGGGTCATACAGTCGGTCCAACAAACTGCTTACTCGTAGCCATGTCAAGTATTGTACTTTTCTTAAACCTTATCCTCCCTGGTTCCTGAAGACCCTGTAGGTTTCTAGCTGCTGTCCTAGAATTTTGCCCCCCCTTTTTTTTTTTTTTTTTTAATGTATGCTGCCAAAAATACCTGTTTTCTTGGAGATGTGCTGGTTTTCCTATTGCTGATAGCTCATTCTGTTTTATGCTAGTAAATTCAGATATGTCCAGACATAGGAACGTGACTGTGAGAACATACTCTGGTGGAAATTGGTCTGTTCCATCCAGCACTTTTCTCAGATCAACTCCAAGACAGAGTTTGGTGGTTACAGGGATGCAGAGACCATTTCCAACAGGCCTTGCCTGTATCCTTCCTTTTGAAGTCTGAGGGGTTACTAGTGTGCGCTTTATACTTTTTGGCCTCAGTGTTTGGACTGTTCCACCCAAAAGCTGTTCAATTTATTAAAGCAGTCATAGCCTAAGAGATTTTAGTTCTCTTTAAGCATTGTCTTCCAGCCTTCCCAACTTTGGTCAGCTTTAATAGATACTAAAAATTACTGAAAAATTTGTATTGTAATCTGCTTCTCATTTAAGTCATCCTGTCCAAAGGACTGATCTTCATAGTGAAAATTAAGAGGTTTTTTTTTTACCTTTTCCTCTGCTGTTTTAATAATATTTAATTTTTTGCTAATATGTTTGTATGGTTTTTTCCCTCTTCTGGTTCCATTTGTTATCCACAACATGTCTGTTTTTTTGATAGAGGAGCAGCTTTCCTGTTACAAAGTCCTGACTTTGCAGTGTGCAATATTTGCAGTAAATAGTGAAGTGTCTGTATGTTCACTGCTTTCAGGAGAAGAAACCAATTTAATGTTTCTTTATGCCAAGGCTGGATCTTCTGCCTTTCTATTCACTTTTTTTGTTACTTTTCTTTTCGCTTTTTCCTTTCTTCTTTGAGGCTTTACATAAGAAGTACAGTTAGTTTGTTTCCGTAATCATGTCACAGCTGATGTTTTTGATAGCTTATATGTAGATACAGTATCAGCGAAGCAAGAAGGTGCATTTGGCCCATTCATGCTGACAGCCAGGAACTACTGCTTATTAGTGGTATTACATAATTAGCCAAAACCTTACCACTGGTTGTTGATGGTAATTGTAAATGCCAGTTCTTGAAAATAATCAAAATTGTGAAGAAACAACGTGTCTAAAAGGTAAAATATTTTTATTTTGATTTTTTTAAAATAAAAGCTGCCCTAATGCTTTAGAACCTTGGAGTGTGGGTTGTGCAAATAACCTCCAAAGTACTTAATCATTTTCATAATTTTAGCTAAAGTGAGTCATACAACTGTATCTCAGTAAGTAGTAATAATCAAAAGTTGCGTGTGACGTTTAGTAATGGGGCAAATATAGTAACTGAAAGGAAGAAATAAAGAGCTGTTATTTGGAGGTCTTGGAATGATAACTTATCCTACAGAATCATTTTCCCTTCCGTACTAAAATTAATCCTACTTGGACCTACGGGCACTGAACCGTGCTGTGTGGCAGCATTCTGAATTTTGAATTAGACCCAAGCAGACAAGAATTTCTTTCATGTATTTAGGTCATTCCTCTAATCTAGAATACCTTTTACTTTATCTGGGCTTCAGCTTCAGCCTGCAAACAATGTTTACTTTAAAGGCTAACTTTTTTTAGTTGCTTGGAGAATTGCTAACAGGACTTAAGATGTAGGTATAAATTCTCAGAGGAGAGGGTTCTTGGCTTTTGTCGGTGTACCGATAGGTTTGTGTGCTGGTTCCTTAAGATTATAATACTAAAGAGCAGTGCTCATTAGATCAGGTGATTTCAGAACTAGCCTTATCTGATTTTGAAAGATAGGTCTTGCCCAATATTGACTGAGTTAAACTATATTTAATCAGATTAAAGCTGAATGGTCCATTGAACAATGAAAGCTCTAAGGGCACGTATTTCATTCACATACTGAACTTCTCTGTTTTGTTCAAGGCTTAATGAGGAAGCACGGAAACTCATCGCTGAATTAGGAAGCACATCTATTACTAACCTTGGCTTTAGAGACAACTGGGTTTTCTGCGGCGGAAAAGGGATTAAGACTAAAAGTCCATTTGAACAGGTCTGTGATTCTATAACTTACTGGAATGGAACACCTTGCATTAATAAAGGCGTAGCGTGTATTATAAATACCACACGTTTGCTCAAGATGGGTGTCTGTTGCAGTAGTGTCACACAGTGTCAAATTTATTCCTTGAGTAGCCTCCTCCTTTTAAATATACAAAAAAGATTCTTTGGTGATTCACAAATAAGAAAAAAATGTTATACGGGGTAGATCTTAGTATCCCAATAACCGGATCATTTATCTTATTAATGAATCAAATTAAACTGAAGAATTCAAAACTAATGCTTGTATTTTAGATGCACTAACAATGGTAGACCTCCAAAAAATAAGTGGTAGTTAAGGTGTTGGTGTTCCCGGCTGTTCAGTTTGCTCTTATGTCAAAAAAATATTGTTGCCATAGCAAAATTTGTGAAATGAAGTATGTTCTCATACTTTAGCTGTTACCATTCAACCTGCGTCATTGTTGCCTTTAATTACTGGTAAAGGTAGCTTTGTACTAGGAGGCTGAGGAAGGCACATTCTCTATGGCCAGGTTTGACAGGGAGTGGGAGACAGTGCAGGAGCAGTGGCAAACTCTTGGAGGCAGTAGTGTCTTACCTGATGGCAGATGGTTGCTTGGTGGAAAAATAAACCCCTAATTTTCAAAAAAGGCGAACATTCAGCATTAAATAAAGTTCTTTAAAATCTTGACGATTGGTTTTCAGTCCCTTGTAAATTTAGTAGCCTTATTTATTTTTTCCTAGTAGTTTGTGTTTTTCTCTTCTTAAATAAATATCCATAATAAATGTTTTCCCAATGTGACTTAACTGTTTTTAGCATACACTTGTCCGAGGAAGTTACATTAAGTGGTGAATACTGAGAGATTGTTGTATTTGATACAAAGCAAAATAGGCTAATAGTGATGTCTTCTCTTTGTCCATGGCCCGACAATAAGTAAATAAAATGTCTTTTAAAGCTGTGAGTTAAAGCAAAAGGATAAATGACTTTACGTTAACGGTAGATTGATGTTTTCTATTTGTAGCATATAAAGAACAACAAGGACACAAACAAGTATGAAGGCTGGCCAGAAGTTGTTGAGATGGAAGGCTGTATCCCTCAGAAGCAAGACTAAATGAAAAGGAAAGGCGAAAGAATATGGAAGAAAATGCACTTTCTGCTATTATTAGGGAGAGGGCTATGAAGGAGACTGTACTGTAAATACTATTTTTAAAGCATGCAACCATCTTGTCGGTGTGTGCATGAGCGCTGACATTTTGAATATTGGGATTATTTATTGCTAACTCACATAGAAGTTCTTTTTGTAAATATGTCCAAAATAAAAGAAACATCAAATCATTTCTATGCAGGTTTCTTAAAAGCACAGTATTTAGTCTGCCTGTGGTAAATGATACCTTGTAAGTCAACTGGCTAATAAATTGCATATGCGGATAATAAACAGATCCTTACAAATGTTGTACTGTCCTCTTACCAGCGTAATGTTGCTGTGAGTATGTAACCTTTGTGGAATATTGTAGATTTTAGTGATAAGTTAATAAAGAGCTTTAATTTTTTTTATCTTCTGCCTTTTTAATGGCAGCATCACTTTTTATTAAAGCTATTTGGTTATTCTAATACCAAGTGCTCCTGAAACTTATTTTGTAGTCCCCCATCAAAACTGAATAATCAGCAACGTAAGAATATGTGGTAGTGTAACAAGATCTGCCATGAGAAGCACAATAGAAATTATTTTTATTGGGGGAAGAATAAAAGTAAATATATTAAGTAGTGTGTGTGTGTGATATTTAAAAGCAGCTTGGAAGGATTTGTACTTAACTCTCAAATAATGTTTACTTTATAGAAGAGACATAGAGGCGTTAAGCAGCAGTACTGTGGCTAACTTGGTCAGTTTTTATTGCAGTTGTTCTACTGCTGCTTCAGCATCGATTCTACCTGTGGCTGTTCAGCTATAGTGGCGAGTCACAGAGTAAATGTGCATAATGGAATAACTTCCTCTTTTAGTTCTAACATTAGGATAAATTTCCCATCACAAAGAGCCTGTTAGAAAGCAGTCTGCCTTCTAGTGAGATAGTGAGACTTGTTGCAGGACACACAATTGTGTACACCACCTATTTTACACCTAATGTGAGCTGAGAAGATTTGTTCTTACAGTGAGACGTTGGAGAAAGCGTTGTATCTTGGGTTATGCAATGTGTGACATTTCAACTTAACTGACAATGTTTCCTTCGTCTTTTTTTTTTTTTTTNNNACTGACAATGTTTTCTTTTTTTTTTTTTTTTTTTTTTTTTTTAAATGGAAGAAAATGGACCAAGTTGAAGTGGCCTTATTCTCTAGCTTGTATCAGAGTTGTGGAAAAAACACTGCTTTCTTTGGAAACTTCTGTTTCTTTTAAGTAGGGCCAGCTTGAACTTTTGCTGAAATGTAAGTTAGTATGGTATAACTGACGGTGTCGGTATTCACAAAATACACAGACCTGGGTGTAATCTCTTGCAGCTTTATGTCATGACTTCTGGTATAATCTTCAAAAACTTCTAGCTAGTACCATGGGACAAATGCCACAAAGGATTTTTCAGGAACCCGCAGTGTGAGTCGAACACAGTGGCACTCAAAATACTATTATTGTTGACGACATCTGAGACAAATTTAATTCTGTGCACTAAAAATTTCAAGCAATATTGGGGATTTACCTTGTAAGTCAAATAAATAACCTGTGATGCCAGAGTAAGACTGGATGCTGAGTTGTTCTGTGTGTTTAATTAGCTTGTTAAATAATGTGGTTTTCCCTCAAGTTTAATGTAGAACAGCAATAAATGCACCTTATACAGTGAAATGGCTTTTGTTAAATCTTTCAGATTTTCTTGTGTAGGAGGACATGTCAAAATCATGTATATTTTTTCATCAAAGTAGACTCCCCCTGTTTCTATCAATTGGAAAGTAGCTTCTGTTTCATAACATTAGGCTATTGTGGGAAGCTAATTGTGTAAGTCCTGGAGTTTTCACAGAAGTAGTTTTGTCGGTGTATATGCCAGCATTGGTTATGCTGCTATCCAGAATAATATCAAAATAATTTTGAAGTTATTTCTTGTCAAGGGCTTAAGAGGAAAAAAACATTTCTCGGCATTAATGGTTTTTCTGGACTATTCTTGTCTTCTTTCTTTTGGTTTTGAATGCTAATGAATATTTCATCTTTCATCAAATTACAAGGTTCAGATTTCCTCCGTGAAATTAAACGGAGAGGAAACAAGACTAAAGGCAGACCTCTTTTATCCCTTTTATCTTTCAAATTTGTGTCTTTTTTTTTTTCCCAGCAATCTAAATTAAGTAAATATATTATGACTCTTTTAACCCCTTAAAGTTGCACCTGCCACAAACCTTTTAAACAATGGATTTTAAAGCAATAAAATGGTAAGTTTTTGTAACTTCTTAAATAATTTGATTCTGGTGATTTTGATGAAAATCTTCCTCTTATTCTCTAACCCATGTCCTCGCAGCTGTGTCACATTTAATAAGACCCTCTTCAGGTATAATAAAACTTGTCCTAGAGTGGCCATACAAATGGAGTCTCCTTGTTCTTGTCCATCATCGTGGTCTGTTGACTTGCCACAAGATCTAGTCGTGTCATCTCTTCTCTTCTGCCTTGAGCAAGCTACTTCCAGTATCCCCCTGTTGAGGTAAAGTTTGTGATGCTTAGTCTTAAGAAGCAAGACTTTCTGATAATTTGTCTGCATTTCGTGTGAGTTACCAAGCACAAAGATGATTTTTCTGGCCTCCCTGGTCTCTCCCATAGCTGGTGAGTGGAAGTACTCAGTTGCAAAGATGAAGGCATTTTGTACAGGTAGCTTCATGCAAAAGTACCTGTGTGTGGCAAAGCTCCAGGATGCGCATTTTCCTACACAAGGTGATGGGAGCATTTGCAGCATCTTGCAGAGTTGTTGGAGAACAGAGCAGGGAGGAAAGAGAGGGAAGGGAAGGAAAGAGAAAGACTGTGGAGGATGTCTGCCTCAAAAAGTGCAGCTGTGAGAAGAGGAGGGGAGGACACAAGAAGGTTGTAACTTCATTTTCACCAAGGAGGACCCAGCTGGGATTCAAGCCACCTGAAGACGTCATTGTAAACCACAGCTTTCAATTGCTGTACCAGTGTTTCTTTATACAGACGACGGGAGTCGTGAGACAGAAGCTGAAGGGTGTCTCTGCCTTGACCTACCCTCTGCATCTTCCGCAATGTCTTCATGATATAACTTTTTTTCTTTTCCTCTGGAAACAGCAGAGCCTTTTACAGCTTTAGTTTCCCAAGTGCTAGTTTGGAAAAAGCTTTCTTTTGCTCAGCATGTTTTGCTTTCCAGGTGTCTTATTGGGGCACTCGGTTCCCTCAAACATTGACGTGACCACTAAATGCTTGCTGTGCATCTAATGTCTCCTAAACTGTTTGGATTTTCTACAGGCTTGAGTGTTTTTCAAGAATGAGTGTATTGATAAAGTAGAGGCCAGGTGGATACATACCTTCAGGAGGGGAAATAAAGTAATAATGCTGCCACCGTAATTGTTGACTGACTTGCCTGTGTAAGGGTTGGAAGGGCTGTAGTCCCTCCTTAAACTTACCTGGGTCATGGCGAAGGTGGATGCCAAGCAATGGACTTTTTATTGATGAAATCCTCTTCGTGTTTTTCGTCTGTAAGGCCAGGCTAAGGCCATACCCTGGCCTTAATACAAGAGGCCTGGCTAAGAAAATTGAAAAAGAAGCCTGGAAGGTTGGATGGGAACTTCGAGGCCAAAGCAGGAAGGTGCAAAAACAGTTCTCGGCCTGTTTGGTGGCACCATGAGGTGTCGGTGGCTCCTGATGCTGTGCTAGGGATGGAAGGGGCCCTGCTCCTCACAGGGCACACACACCTGGGCTCAGCCATCTCCTGCTGTTGCCTCCCTGGAGGCGAAAAAAATCACAGAATGGCAAGAGAGAATGTGCTCTACTTGAGATGTTTTCTTACGTTTCTTACTAGCTTAATCCCGCTTTTGGTTCCTCCTTGCTTCTCCTGTAGTCAGGAGCCTTAGAAATAAAATATAATGCACCCTTCATAGGCTCAGGTTAAAACAGGTTCCTCAGATGTCTCTTCCTGTGATTAACTAGCCATCTAGGTGGGATGGCTCATGCACCATCCAAATCTTCTTTGCTGAAAAGTAATGATTACTTCTTTGCAAGTTAAAAATTGATGACTCTCCTCTTAGATGTCCTCCACTTTCTTCCTGGCCCTATCTTTTCCTTTCTAGAACATGCAACCCAGTTCCTTTAATCCTGCGTTTATCCTTTATAAACATCTATTATCTGTGAATCTGTAATTGCCTGTTCCCTGAAAATGGTCTGATCCTGTCTTAGGGTGTGGTCCATAGGAGGATACAGCTACAATACAATCTCACTGACATTGAAAAAGGCACTCCCAGCTGAGGAGGAATCATATCTCCTCTTTGAGCTTGATGGATGGCAGTGGAAGGGAGTGCTGTCTTTTGTGGAACGTAGCCTGCGAATCTTTTTTCCTATCAAATGCTGCAGCAATCCTCTCTGACTAATTATCTTCCTCGGCCTTGAGTATTTCAGCATTGTCTTTATCAGTATAGCCTCATGTTCCCAGATCTTGGCAGCTGCATTATCCTTCCCATTGGAAAACCTGGTGGAAAATGTCTTGATTTATGGCTTTTATGTCTTATCCCTCATAGATGCCTTGAAAGCACCTAACACACAATGGCAATAAGTACACTTTGTGTTAAGTTTTTTAGTGTATTAGTAAATAAAATGAACATTGGGTGTTCATCATTTGAAGTATGTAGAAATAAAAACGTTCTTTCAGGGCATTAGAATATATATGGAGAGAGGCAGGGTTCAGTATAGAGTGCTGTAGTAGTCCAGCTACATTGTCTACTGTGTAAAATACACACAAATCACTGCATCTTCTAGGGGAAATTTCTGATCCCTGGAGGCAGCCCACAGCAGCTGGTTAATTCTGTTCCTCTTGCTGATCTTGAACTACAATGCAAGAGGTTTAGAGTGGTTTCTTAGCATTGCAATTATGGCACAGTCAGCAAATGGAAAAAAAACCCACCAAACACTGAGCCCAACTAATATTTCAAGGTTATTTAAGTGGTCAAAATTGTATTATGCCAAATATGGTCTTGGCAGAAAGTACCGTACTGTTCTGTCTTGCCTTAGTGCTGTTTAGTCCTGAGTGACCAAAAGCAAGGAGGGCTTTTTAAAGAGGGTAGTTGCGGTTGTGCTGCCATGAAATCATTGATCAGTGGAAAATCTGCCTGCCCTGAAGCATCAACCCTTCTTACTGTACATGACTTGCTTGTTTTCCTGAGAAGGGTTCTATGTTAGCACATTGTGAGGGACCATAAAACTTCTACAGGAGGTGGTTGTAGCATGGGATAATCCCAAAAGTTTGGTTCTACTTAAATCTCTTGCATAGAAATCAACAAAATGAGTTTATTTCACTAGCTGCTTTGTTTGCAGAACTTTTGTCGAATACTCTCCATTCACGCTGTGTGGGATTTGGTTTTGTTGGTTTGTTTTGTGTTAAAAACCTGGAGTTTTCAATGCACATGAAGTGTGAAACCATAGTTGGACAATGTTCTGATGTTGGCAGCACAATCGGCTCAAGGAGTTGCCACTCCTGGTCACCTCCCTCCGTTCTTATTTCCATGTCCTCACTGCCATTTGCTGCTCCAAACTGAGCCAAATCTGTTGTTTGTGGAGTGTTTCTGTGGACCATATCGTTAAACTGATCGATGGGCTGGGGTCAGGGCAGGGGGATGGGAGCCTGAGCTCAGCCAACCTGGCGGGCAATCCCAGCCGGCTATGAAACTACAGCCGAAAGCTCCAAAATCAGCAAGTATAAAACTTCACAACTTCGTTCTCTAAGTTTCAGGTAACTTCTGGTTTTGCTCCCATTGGCATAATCAGTAATGACCAGACAAAATTTTTTTTTTACAAACCCCAACTAGCACATCTTAAACTGGAATTGAATAGTATCTTGCTGTTGTGCTCCTCTGCACGTTGATTCTCTTAATGATGTATAGCTCCTCTAAAAACTCAGTATGTTTAACGTCAAATTATTATTTAGCACATACTGAGGCACAATAGAGTGTCAAATTAATTTCCTAGATTACGGGGCAGATTGGGCCATGCAAAAGAATGGGACATTGTTTCGGTTGTGAGCTGGTTTTTGTGCTACTGACACGAGGCACAATGTACCTTTCAGCACAGAGAGTAAATCATCATCCACATAAATAATACCGTGGTCTGGTTTTAACCCCTAGTGTAGTGTCAAGCTTTTTCTCTAGAAAACAGAAAGGCTCGTGAAATGTGTTTCACTCTGCTCCACAATCAAACACAAATTTTCAGGGCTTTGGGCAAAATGATTCTAGGAGTCTTACCCAGTCAGAAGTTTCAACATTTTAATTAAGGCACCCTGATACACACAGAACTTGAAATTGAAAAAAAATAGAAATACAAAAAATGGATGGTAAGCTGATGATTCTTGAAGTATTAAGAAGGAAAATGTGCAGCTCATTTAAAGTTACACCGTCTAGTCACAAACATAGCAAGGCTGAGAGGAAAATGAAATGGCCAAACCCTGAGGTGGGCTCTGATCTTTTAGCCTGTGACAAGCTCTGCTCCCGCGTGCAGGCTCAGGTTCAGCAGAAGGTTTCGTAAGGTATGTGGCACTACCCTGTAGTTAATCTCTCTATCTTTCTCCAGTTTAATTAGTTCATCTAAACTCCATGCGTTTGTCTGCCTTTGCTCTCCTCGACACTTTATGTGTTACAGCTCTTTGCTGTGCAAACGAAGTGATAGCTCCCCTCCACCAAAGGCCATCCATTTACTGTCAGCCCTGGCATCCAAATTCCAGCCTCGGCCAGCGGGATCAGCAGTCAGTGTTATCTGCTGACTGTGACATGAATTGCAGTCTCCTGTCCCTATCTGCCACCATACTTCCAGCCCTGCAGAGCTGACACAGCGGCCAGACAGGATTAATTCCCATTTCATTCTCCGCTGAGTAAACCATTAGTTATTTAACAGAACTACCTGTGGAATTACACAGTTGTTGGTCCAGTGTAACAGCAGACTCTGGGATAGGCACAGGTATTACAGCATTAATTATCTGCAACGTTAACATGGAGTTCCTTCACCAGTCCCTTCAGGATGAATTTCTCATTTGCGTGGGGGGAAAAAAGCATGTTTGACTGCCAGAAATACAAACCACAGGAGGCCGTGTTTAGGAAATGCCATTTTAGCCAACTGATTATTTTAGTCTTTGCTTGTTCTTGAAAAACTGTACTGGGCGCTGTACTGGGACTTGCCCGGTAGCCACGACTCGGATGGTTACTGTACAGCCCCACCTGGCAAAACATAGATTCCAAACTACGTGGCCTGAGAAACACATGCAGTGACCAGGTAACCAAAGCATTAGGTTGGTGATGAGGAGACCCGCCTAGTCTTTTTTTTTTTTTTCAAACCTAGGTCTGCCACTGCTTTTGCAAGTGACTTCGAGCAAGTCGTTTCTCCCCAGGTTCCCATTTAAAGTCAGAACACTAGTACTACTACCCTCCTTAGCGATGCTCATTGACGTACAGGTGTGAAGCCAACTGTTTCTCAGCTATTGTTTCCTTGTGCAGATCGGCTAACAGTAAAAATTGTAAAAGTGTGTAAAAATCATAAAAATGGCTATTGCAAATCCTTGCGTGAAATGAAAAATAAAGCCACGCTACCACATTCACCCCTACTGCTGCTACTGGATCTGAGGACTCCAGAAGACCTGGCAGGACAGATGGGATACAATAAGGAGAGGATTCACAATTAGCATTTTTGGCAGATTATCTAGAACAAATAATAACGTTTATTCCACTCTGATACTTCCTGATATTCCACCCTGCGTAATATCTACCATAAGTTAGAGGGCTCAGACAAATAGTGCTTCATTTGCCATGAAGTCTGACACAGTGGGATGATCCTTTTACATGATTTTAATAAATTTCAGCCATCAGATGAGCTGGGATGGGTTCAGCACTTTATATGACCGAGCCATGTCAGTTTTGACCTATGAGGTACCACCCTGAAATCAAGTTTGCTGTCCTGTGAAACCTCATCCTTTGGTGAAATCAAGCACCTCAGCTCCATCAGAAACCCCAGCCAATGTGGATGTCCCTTTGACATCATTTCCTCTAATGACCAATGCTAATTGTTGCTGTTTACTTCGCACGTGGGTTTCACGTACTTGTCATTCACTGAAAAGTGCTGCCCAGCCCAGAGACATTTTGATAGCAACGGAGGCAATCTCCATTCACCACCCACCCTTTGACAAGGGATCTCCAACAGGCAAGGACAAGACGGTGCTCTCCAGTTGCCGATGCACGCACAGGCTGCCATGTGGACAGACTGACCAGGTGTATTCCTGCAGAAACTCCTCTGGGGATGCCAGCACTTCAGCCGACCACAAAACTGCTCTTAAAATATGCAGCCAGTGCACGTGCATTTCTGTTTTCATAATGGCATATATCTTTTTCACTTTCAGGAGAGGTTAC
This sequence comes from Dromas ardeola, assembly GCA_013398915.1. Classification (NCBI taxonomy): domain Eukaryota; kingdom Metazoa; phylum Chordata; class Aves; order Charadriiformes; family Dromadidae; genus Dromas; species Dromas ardeola. The sequence goes on from VYZM01018155.1 coordinate 1,095,272, forward strand.
AATCCTCCTTTCTTCAAAAAGTAAACTTGCGGGATTTTTCATAGGCATTTGCTACTTTTCACAAACTGCTGCTCCACACATAAAAGGGCAGTGGGAGGGAACAGGACTGAGATAAGACCTTTCCCCCACTCAAACTGTGAATTTCTTTCCAATTTTTTTCCTTATCTCGCTTGCTCAGTTAAGCACACACATAGCTACTTTCAAACAGAAAGGATGTATTATTGCAAAGCTATACATGAGCATTATAAGGCTCTGTTTTCAAAGTCAACAACCTTGATCCTCCAGTCCCAGCACTGGGAAAAAAAAACACCCTATTAGACTCAGTGAATTAAATTCATTCCAGTGCCACATGCCCACAGAAGTAGCTGAACCACATATGTCGTACGTAGGTTCCTCTTTGAAAGCGGAGGCATGCTGTCTCACAGATGGTTCTCCCTCTCACTCTCACCCGGGGAGAGCTTTTCCAGAGTGTGGAAGGAGCAAAGGCAGTTTTCTGGAATAAATAATGCAGTAGATGTCAGCTAATGTCTTTGGCCCCGATGGCACTACAAAACAATGTTCGTATCCTGATCCCGTCCAGGATGGCTTTTACAGATGCTGCCTGTCCAGAACTAGTTTTATGGGTGTAACTTAGGTAAGTTGCAACGCAGCTTAACTTAAACAGCAACTGTAGCTGTGACAGGTAAAGAGGGGCTGATGCTCCAGTCTCCCCAGTGCACTCAGCTTTGCTTCCGCTTCCCCCTCCAAGCCCCTGATGCTGGTGCAGCAGGAGAGCAAGCGGCAGCCCCTTGGATAGCTTGTGCCGGTTCTCACCAATGCTCTGCCCTTGGTGCAGAAAGGGTAATGCCACCTCCCATGAAATACCTTTCTTCAGCTTCTCAAGAGGCAAGATGGGTCCTGCTGCTGCCAGTGAAGCTTCAAACCCATTACCTTGTTGGCTCAGCCATTGTAGCTTTCATAAACCATGTGTGTTGCCACTTGCCTTTGCTGCCTTTTTGTCACTCTTTGAAAAAAATAAACTCTCTCCCCCCCATAAACCAGAACAAAATATTTTATTAACAACATTTAAGAAGAGAAAGATATCTTGTTGGAACTAGATGAGCTCTCAAAAATACCACAGCCTTACATAGTGTCTAGGCAAGCAGGCAAGAGACACCCTGGCTGTGTTGGCTGCATCATGACTGCCCTAGGTCTCCATGCAATGATGATGGGAGTGACCTTCCCTTTCAAACCCACAGAAACAGCCTACTGAGATTTTTCTCCTGGGCAAATCCAACCTTATACCCAGGAGTCCAGGACCACTTTCTCCCTATTTCCTGCACTGCCAGAAGTTAAGGCATACCAAGAAGTGCATTGGTGATTTTCCTTACTTTACAGATCAGGCGTGGAAGAACCTTTCAGTCTGGTAAAAGCTAAGGTAGTCTTGAGACACAGACCAGGGCTGCTTCAAGAGATGATCTTGGCCTCCACACTGAACTCCCAGCAGCCAGTTCCTGCTGGAGGCCCACACAACAAAACGGTGGTGACCTCAACACTGAACTCAGTGGAGGCACTGGTAGGAGCAGCCTCACGTAGGGCTCCAAGGCACTTACCTCTGCCAGCAGCTTGACGTAGGGCAGATTCAGAGAGAGGGGTGGTCTCTACAAAATCTTCATATCAACAGTGACCAGCAGCATGTCCCGTCCATGCTGCCAATAGGTGCTGTGGCATGACCTGTGGAGACTGTGGGTGTATTTTCATTGCTGGAAGACGGGAACGACCTGGGGCTTACAACTGTCTCTTCAGGATCTTCCACTAGGATGCGACCCCCGCATCCAAGTTTTCACAGGGAGGGTGCTGAATCCTCCTGTGACAGCGAACGGTATGCTGAGCCCCCTTCCCACAGACAGCAGATTTTGTGGCCTCAGGATAATTATCTGGATAGATCAATGGAGACAGACTGGCCAAATGTGGAGGGAAGGTCCAAAAAAACCCAGCAGATAAAGGACTTTGTGGTTGCTGAACTGATGTTCCTAAGATACTCCACATAAGGCAGTGAAGTACCACAACACAGAAGATTTTCTTTGCTTCTTCCTGACCTACACATCCAATAAAGAGTGACAGGGAATCTGGTCACCATCTTTCATGGGAAAATAATTGAGAACTAGGAAATGAATTCCTCAAAGTAACTTTGAAAGCCTCAACCAAACTGCCTAAGATGATTTCTTTCTAAAAACTGACTGTCAGTTTGGAACAAGTTAAGGGATTGGCAACCCTTGCAAGTCCCCTTGATGTCAGGGGGAGTTTTGTGCTTACTGCTGGAGCCGGGATTTCACTGTTTGTAAAATAGATTTAAAAGAATAAAAAAAGTATACAAAATATTAATTAGCTGATCATTTAGAAAATCATAGTAAGTGTTTCTCACCAGTGTGGATTAACTGCAATAGTTATAACCACCCTGACGGTAAAAGAAAGAACATTTACGTAATTCTCTAATTTCCCCCTGCACATGCAAATAAAAATCAATTAAAGGCTACTACAATAGTAACAAATATCTAACCAACAAATGTCAAGGCTGTAATCTTATCACATTAGTTTTGGAAACCTTTTACATAACTTGCATAATTTAAATATTTACAAAATATAAACTTTCTTGTCTTATCAAAAATAGGTCTTTGCACATTTAAACAACAGAAATCCTTTCACATGATGCTTTTTAAGCCGGGCATTAAATCATTGCATAAAAATAAACAACATTTCACAGATGTAAAATAAAATTGAGCCAACATATGGAGGAGGAGAAAATGTTATCAATAACAGATTAAATACTTTAGTGGTGTGAGCCAATCCATAAATTACATTGTGCATTGAACTTACGTAGGATGCAACCTAATGAAAAGTTCTAGATGCTGCTTCTATAAGAGAAAGCAATGTTTTTAAAGATCTTTCACTTTATGGCAGATTTCTTTGGGCTGATTCTTGTATGGTTAATTGTGAAAATGATGGTGAACCACCAGCGAGATGGTTCAACATGGCAGGTTATCCCATACAGTCCAACAGTGGGGTGACGACTGTCTGTCTCGCGAATTATGTGTTCAGATACTGAGGAAATGCCTGTGAAGGATTTTATTTCCTTCAAATAGTAAACTCTATTTCTGTTCCTCCTCAGACCTGTCCTTTGTGCGTTTGAAAGACAACCTATAAAAATTCCCGAGGTTGCTATTTGGTATACGTTCACCAAGCTGTGCTCCAGCCCCTCTTCTCCAGACACAGCTTGCTCCACACCAATGGACCCTCCTCGTCCACTCAGGCACTGCCCAGCTCTCTGCAGTCACACACACTTTTCTGCATATCATGCAGAAGACAGCTTTCCAAACAGTCGCAAAGCAAGTGCTTCATGGTCAACAGCAGAACATTTGCCTTATCTTAGTTATTTTTCCCTAAAGCCTGCAGAAATGAACCATCTAGTGCATCCATCTAGTCCCAGTTTTAAAAAATACAGACATAAGGATTATATCTAACGTGTCTTACATGTCCTCTTAACTCTTCAGTCTCTGGCTAATAAGATCTTGAGTTTTCTCCACTGTACCTACTGACCACATGGATCTTCATGACGTTGTGGCTATTAAAGACTTGGAAAGTTTAGTGTCTGTCCCTGCTCATGGAGTTACATGTTCAAATGGGTCATCAGAAGCCCTTTTTTTGTGGGTTTACCTGTCCTTGTGTGCAGGCTGCTGTTCACTTGGTTGCTTTCACATAGGCCAAACGCTTGGACTACCCGTCGTTTGGCAATACCCATTCCCCCTGAGGCTGGATCCCCTTGCAATCCCACACAGGAGGACTCACCGCTGCCTCGCTGTGTGTACCAAAAAGTGCGGGACTGTTTTGGACATGTGGCCTGTACTTAACCTTATTTGCAGGTGTGAACGTCGGTCATGGTCTCGCACCGCCGGCAGCGCACGTAGCAGCACCAGACGAACTTGCACTCGCACCGTTCCACGTGCCTGACGACGTGGGTGTTGTACCCGCGCCCACAGCAGAGGAGGTTGCAGCCATCGGGGCCCTCTGACGTGCGGTTACATTCCCTTCCCTGAGTCCCAGGGATCCCCAATTTTTGGTCTTCAACACAGTAATTGGGCGATTTGTTCACATACAGCAGGTCTTCTTTGCCGATCGGTATTTTTCGCTGGCTTTTCTCTTTCCTGCGTAGCTTTTTTTTCAGTCTGTCTGATATTTGTATGCTGTTTTCATACTTATCCTTTAAAAACCGGCCAATCTTTTCAAAGGAGGACATTGTTTTCCAACAAGTTTTCACAGCGCAGGACCCAGAAACACCGTGACAACGGCAATCCACTGACATCAGCTTTGCTACAGCCTGAAAGCAAAGGGAGAACGACATTTGGATGTGGTCTTTCAATCATCCAGAATACTGCCTGACATCAGTAACACAGAGGTCTCGAAGTACCTAATATTACAGCTGCCATTGCCATTTCAGTGATGGGGAAGCCAGAGCACGGGAGGATACGTGTTAGGAATCAGGTTTCCAACTCTGGACCATCACTATGAGAAGCCTGACCTTCAGAAGCTCTCTGCATTTGCGCTTTGCAACGGCGATAATGCAGCAATATTAAACCCCAATAATGAAAGCTTGCATTTCTGGCTGGCTTTTCTTCTGGAGGATCTTAAAGACCTGAAACGACACGTCCTGTGTCGCTCCTCCCACTGCTGGAATGCAAAGAGCCCTCATGGGGAATAGCAGGGGGGGAAGCAGGGATAGGGCAGGTGACGGCACCGTTCCTACATTGGAAGATATTTACTGGGCAGGTCTATGCCATCTTTTAAGGGTGCCCTGCGGCTACCATCGAGATCACTAAATATTCACAAGAGAGTCTGCAACTAAGGGCACGGGGATGGCTCGAGGTCTCAGAACAGTGTCTGTGGACCATGGTGGCTCCGTACCAAAGCAGCGCAGGGTTCGGCCTGGAGGAGCCTCGGGGCAGACCCAAACTGGAAAAGCAGGAAGATGCCCAGGCCTCTGATCTCCATGGAAAGTCTATCGAAGGAGCCGCTATAGCTCAGCAAAGGTGTCTTCAACTCGGGTATTCTGGAGTAAATCTCAGGTGCTTCTCACTTACAGGATCAAGCCCTGTTCTTTAGGCATACAAATACTGTCATGGGTTTCTAGTGTTTCCAGTTGCATAATGCCTCTATTTACACAATTTAATAGTTGCATTCATATTACTTTCGTAACTTTCAATGTTTTAGCAAAAACATTAAAATATCCTTAGATGGGCTACTTTTCCTCGCCCATGCAGAAGCAAGCACTGGGCTGAACAAGAAGAGTCTGACCAACAGTGGGAATCTGCAGCCTGCGTCAAGCTTTTGCAACACACAAGAATTTTGGCTCAGTTTATAGGAGACCAAGGCTCAAAGAACCCGAATCTGTAAACAAGAAGTAACTTTCTTTATCTGGGACTACAACTCAAATAGTCAGCAGACAACCAATATAATACTTCCCTCTGGAATATCTAATAGTCATAGTATGAAATTATACAATTAGACTTGTGACACATCTCACATGAGAGTTTGGAAAAGTGCACAGAAAAATCGTCTCATGCCCAGATACAGCAAAAGGACAAGGTATCATAATTTTTGTTTTGTTTTGTTTTACCTTTCCATTACCGTACTCTCTGGAGCCATCCCGTAGACTCATATGGGCCAACGTTAGTGGTGCAGAAAGCCCATGTTACCGTCTTCCATTTTACTAACCTTTCTCCCCATATTTAATTTCCACAATCAAGGCAATTGGGAAATGTAACAGAAAGCGTGAATTCTAAATTAACTCATAGTAAGTTTCTTTTGAAACTTCTCATGCAGCAAGGACAATACAGATTCAAGTTATTCCTCTGTGGAGGAACCACTATTTCCCACAAAATGGGGAAGACAAACATCCACACACACATACTCCTTCATGATTGCCAATGGCATCCTGGGGTGCATCAAGAAGAGTGTGGCCAGCAGGTCGAGGGAGGTCATCCTCCCCCGCTACTCTGCCTTGGTGAGGCCACACCTGGAGTACTGTGTCCAGTTCTGGGCTCCCCAGCTCAAGAAGGACAGGGAACTGCTGGAGAGGGTGCAGCATAGGGCTACCAAGATGATTAGGGGACTGGAACACCTCTCTTATGAGGAAAGACTGAGGGAATTGGGTCTGTTTAGTCTGGAAAAGAGACGGCTGAGGGGTGACCTTATTAATGCTTACCAATACTTAAAGGGTGGGTGTCAGGAGGATGGGGCCAGGCTCTTTTCAATGGTGCCCGGCAACAGGACAAGAGATAATGGGTACAAACTTGAATATAGGAAGTTCCACCTAAACACGAGGAGGAACTTCTTTACTTTGAGGGTGGCAGAGCACTGGAACAGGCTGCCCAGAGAGGTGGTGGAGTCTCCATCTCTGGAGACGTTCAAAACCCGCCTGGACGCGTTCCTGTGCAACCTGCTTTAAGGTGACCCTGCCCTGGCAGGGGGGTTGGACTAGATGATCTCCAGAGGTCACTTCCAACCCTATGATTCTATGATTCTATGATTCTATGATTCTATGATTCTATGATGTTTATTAAATTTCACCCTAAACCTTCAGCTACCCCACAGCCCCCACAAGTATTAACCGCCGTCAATCTATGTCTTTCTCAAACTGTCTTAGGGAAGAAAAAAACAAAAAAAATCTACCTAATATCCTCCTCTGCTTTTCCCTGAAAAAGTATTTTCATTTCTGCCTGTTCCTAAGCCTTGATTCTGCAGTGAGATCAGAGCCCTGAAATCCTACCGAGCGCTACTGACCCTATGCAGGACCAGAAATAAACTCAAGTCCCTGCTTATTTGTAGCTCAAGCAGCACAAATGGCATCCTCAAAGTTTCAGAGTTAGTCAAGGCATGGAGCAGATAAAATGAGCTGTTTCTACCCTGTGTGTTAAACTGGGAATTTTCATCATGGTGAATGCGGTCACTGAAGCTTGGGACAAGTCCAGCGTGGTTAAATCCATTGATTTCAGTGGGAGTTGAGGCCTCCTGGCACGTTCTGCCCCAAAGATATTGACACAAGCCCGAGTTGGTATTTGCATATAACTCTACAAATATTATCAAAAATACACATGACCAAAGTGTTTGCTTGGAGTCACATCTTTGGTGAATGAACAGGACCTATTTGTTGGTAGAGGTTACTACGGAAGCCAAACAAGCAAGGCATTCAAAGAACCATTAGCAAGAAAGAGCAGGTGTATGCCCCGACCTAGAACAGCCATCAGCCTTTGCAAACTAAACCTGGTGAAGTGATGCACCGGTACAGGAGGTATTTCCAGGGTCTGCACGATGCTTGTGGGATTGGAGATTTTTCCCTGTTCTGGAAGAAATAAGAACGTTGCAATAAGCAGACCCTCACCCCAGAGCACACACAGACCCTTTCAGTGGCAAATCAACTGGCAGTAATTCTTGTGGATACTTATCTTTTCTCTTTCGCAGGCTAGTTTCTGTTTAATAAACAGACTTGACCATGTGCTCGTATCTGAAGAATCTATCAATAAGGAAATCACTGGGTAGTCAGAATATGCATCATTAGGAGGTAACAATGATCAAGGCAGATGAGATTTTAAGATCCAAGGACAAAAAGTCTTTGTTAGAATACAGATAACCTAATAAAAATATCAAGGAAAACAGAAACATGATGTCAAAAGATAAATTTTACATGCAATTTACACACAGGAGAGATTTAATAGTATTTTCCGATTTCTAACAATTAGTTATTCATATCAAGGCAAATAACTGGAATCTCAAAGTAGTTTGAAATCACGTTATGCTACAAGATTTATAAAGTTACAGATGTAATCCTTGCTTTCACTGCAGTACGACAGGGTACTAACTAGGGAAGAAACAACAGGGCAAAAATATACAATTTGGCTTGGGGAAAGAAGCATAATTCTAAATGATAAATCAGGCATAGTAAAATCTGCATGAGGCAGAAGGATCCAGAAATTGTCAGGGGAAGCACTGGACGTCTTCTAGGGTCTAAGGGTGAGCTACTTCCATGTGGGCAAGTAGCCCAGTAGATGACACTCAGAGTCTTTCTCTGAGGATGAATTAATGAAAACTAAAGGGATTTTCTAAACAGGAGCAGAAACCGATGTTGGCATCTCAGGTTGATATCAAACTATAAAAAATGCAGCACATATTAGCAGTGTATGGACAATCAGAGGAATCCTAGAACTACAAATGTGATCGAGTGCAGAAGCACCAAGAACATCCATAGCAGTTACAAACATTTGTAGTTTTATTCTGCGTTGCTCAGGATTGTCACATGAAGCTTTGATCCACTCTGTCTTAGAATGATTTATGGTGTCATCACAATTGTGCATGGCCCTGGGCTATTGCTTCACAGCTGCTAGGGTGGGCAAGTTTTCTGGTTGGATTCCAACATTGTTTGGGTTGCCTCCACTGCCAGGACAAGGAGCTGATGTCTTGCTTTGGTGGATCACAAAACACGTCGCTGGATCTCAGGCTGCCATGTGAACTTTAATGAACGAATTCTCATAGTTCAACATCTGGCAAAATGTAGGGACTAGGAATCTTGTCTTGCTGTTTTCTTGCAAGCAAGCCTAAGATGGTGCCTATGGAGCCAACGCAGCCTTCCGGTGGGACATGGCTGCGACACACACCTGTGTCTCAGCAGGGCGCAGACTTACTGGGATGCCCAGAGTTACTGGGAGTGTGAGTTCCAGACTGACTCCACAACCAGTGCTCAGTTTCACACCTTTCACACATGGTGAATCTTTTCAGTTATTTGTGAAATTGTGAGAGGATTCTCCCTAAGGCAGAAAATTGCACAGAGAACTTCAGAGGAGCACCGTTACTCACAGAAACATGGTGGATAGATGTGCCCTTCTGTGCAAGCTGGGACAGGTTTTCAGTTTTCTTAAGCTGGTCACGAAACTGACTGCCTGCTTGTGAGAAACGATCAGTGTGGAACTGAGCAGGATCCACAGGTGTTGTGTTCAGCCACAAGCCCACCCAAGCAGTTCCTTTTGCCCCTATTGCCACTCGCTGCCCTCGGCCCTGGTGGTACTAGCACAACAGGAGGGTTAAGTGATGAACTGGATCCAGTGCTGAACACTGGTCTCTGTTAAAAATTAACCTGAAAAAAAGATCATTTTTAAACTGACTTCCTTTCACGGTTCCAATGCAATTAACAGAGGGAGCGGCGTGGGGTGGGAATGTGTGGCTACAACAGGCGGATGGGCAGAATGCAGCGGTTGGTCTGCAGCGAAGGAGAGTGGAATCATAGTTTGTATACCCCTTAATGCCAGTTAATGCTTAATATCTCCAAGCCAAGCTCTCTGTTTGCAGGCACTGTTCTCAGCTGTGAGACAGGGGCTGCCAGGGCTTGTTCTGCAATGGGAGTTGATGCCTGTAATCAAACAGCCTAATTTAAGCCACTGGTGGAACTAATAGGACTATTCATGAAGACAAGCGCATGTCCTGCTGAAGGGACAGCACTAAAGAACAGTTGCAGGCTGTTGGTAGGTCTGTTACCAACCCACAAGTATCAGTAAAAATAAACTTTCTGATGAGCCAAGCTAATTCAGTACGAGAACACAAGTCCTGTAGGTCAAATAAATTTCCACAAGCGGGAAACTGAGCAGAATTCTTCAATTCTTCCATCAGTAAAAGAATACTAATACAATAATACTCAATCCATAGTGCCTGACTCCCCTCATCCTTTCATAAGAAGCAGAGGTGCCCGACTCACATACGCACATCCAAGTACACTGAACATTACAATGCTAAAAGATGATGAACATTTATTTTGTGGCAGAATAAGGAATGAAATCCCGATCTCCGGAGGTTCAGGTTAGTATCCTAAGCAGTGGACAACTCAGACAGAGGTCCCTTACTATTTTAAGATTGATATATCTCGGATTTAACTATGAGGGGTAGAAATGTAAAATAGCATTTTATAGGGAAATGGGAAAGGAACAAGAGAATTCTGCACATACCAGTTCCATTAGTAACTCCAAACAAACACGGAAGTATTGTCCCTGGAAGGCTGCTCTTGCAAGACAGAGAACCAGGAACATGATGGTATTTATTACAAAAGGCCATAAGGTACCAAAATATATTGCAAAATATCCTTCTTGTAAGCCCCAAAACATGAAGGTCAACATTTTCCAACAGCTCCTAGTCAAGAATTTTGAAACTACAAAAATGAAGAGTTCTGCTAAACTTTACTTCAGCTAATATTGCTGCTAGACATCCCAAGTATCAACAATAAACACTCTCTTTCACTCTGGACAGTGGTCAAAATATTTGCTTTATCCTACAGTTTGCCATTAAGTTACAAAATATTTATGTACGGAAGCTGACTAAATACTCTGCATATTTTCTTCCAAGATAATGAACAACAAATACACCATTTATACAAAACCAGTGAAATAAGGGTCTTCTGGCTTTTCAGGCTTGCAGTGGATGGGTTTTTTTCTAAAAAACACAGCATCTTGAAAAAGGAACGAGCGTATGTTTTGTGTGCACCGAAGAAGCCTGTGACAGCGCACTGTGAGAGCCTTTTGGGAGAGCTCAGTACCATGAAGAGTCGGAAACCCCGAAAGATGCTCAGGACCTAATCTGGTCCTGTTGGGCCAGATTCTACCCCATTCCCGGAAACTGACAACCTAGTCTAATGCTCTGGTTTCATGAAGTTATGTACAGTAAAAGGTACCACTCAACATGAATAGAAGATACTGCAGCTGCATGACATTAAAGATGTGGACTCAGAATCAATTAGATTTTCATGCATATAGCCATCATCCAAGATAACTTGGATCCTGTCAAAAATACTACTAATAGAAAATGAAGACTTGCTTAACCACAACCTCCAACCCCTTGTAGCTTTAGCACACTGTTTGAAAATACGTTATCTTTTGCTGAATGCACCCTTCCCCTTTGCCAGTCAGTCCTGTCCCCGTGATACAGACCTGCGTGACCACTATAGAGGAGATCGGGGAACTGATAGAACTTTAAAGAAAGCAACACCAAAAGAAAAGGTTCTCTTCTAGGCTCTTTCTGTGTGTGTTATTATTTAAAGCTGAATGGTTCCTTGGTACAGCGAGACCCCGGACAGTTGTGCTGTCACACCTGCAGCAACGAGTGATGAGCACAAGGATGGGACGGTAAGACCATAAGCCAACACTGTCACTGAAGACAAAAGGACAGCAAACTACTGCTGCTGCTAACATGAAGCTAAAGACAGACAAGAGAACAGGGTATCAAAAAGAGCAACTCTATCGCTGCCACCTAAACACAGAAATCACATCTCTTTTTTTCTTTTTAAAGTTCCTCTGGAGCCTTGCAGCCTGCTTCCCTACACTTCCACTGTCACCCTGATCCGAGAAAACAGCACTGCCTCATGACAAACATGAGTATTAAAATAAAAATTCATATCTGTACTGTATATTAAAAATAATTAAATTAAGAGAGATAATTTTATGGAGATTATTATCTCCTCCCTTAACTATTCCTCTCTACAAACATCATAAATGACCCTTTGCTCTTTCCCTAAGGAAATAATCACTTAATCTTCTGTTCCTCTTATTAACATCCCCTACTACATGATACCAACCACCTTTCCTTGCAGATGAACTAGCTGATCGGCATCTAATTAAACTCACAGTAGCTGTTCTCAGCATCTACCTAGGTTTAGAGTTTGGTTCTTCTACTTCAGTCCTGAAAAGAGCCTATGTCCCTGATTTCCTGGTTTTCCAACTATATAACTTAATTAAATTAAATAACATATATTACCTTGTAAACTGTAAAAATTAGTTTAAATTAAAATAGTTTGCAATGATACCTCCATGGGTCTTACGATGGCTTACTACGGCTATTCCCCATCTATGGTGGATAGGAAAGGTGTTTTCAGTAAAACTCACTGATGCTGCTTCTGGCTACAGGAAATTGCTGAGTTACAATGGAGCACATCAGTATGTGCAGTCAAAAACCAGAGGGTCTCCATTTCTTTACTTTAGTTATAGCTGCGTCACTGAGCAGAACAGATTTAAGGTATTATGGGGCCGGAGAGAGCCATTAAATACTTATGAGTTAAAAACTCCAAGGTAAAGCAGAGAAAGTAATTTTAAAGCAAGAGCCAGAATCTAAGTCTCTGCCATTCCAACTGTAAGCCTCTAGCACCAGATTGCAGACTCACATCTCCCTGTATTGGCTGTTTCTGCCCTCATTTATCATCCTCTGCAGAACAGGACAGGAGGACCTAATGTCACCACCCCGCTGCCCCCCACACCTCCCCGAAACAGTTCCTCTGCAACTGTGGGTTTGAAGTCCTTTGGGCTGAAGAAGAGCTATCCGAAGCCAGCCTCCTCTCACTTCTCTGATGTGTGCCCTAACCAGCGGGCTACTCTAAAATAGAGGTGTCATTGCCATCCCATCTTTTTAAATGGAAGGTTAACTCTCAATTCCCTCTCTGAATGATTTTAGACGATTTAGACCCAGGCTGTGGAGGGGTAACGATGCCTCGTGTCCAGTCTGCCGGCACATTCAGTATTAGAGAGAATTAAAAGTGCAGGTCATGATAATAACAGAATAATCAGTGAAAAAACTCCTAATGTATTATGCTGATAACAAGACTATTTCAAGTCTGCGACAGAATAGTAAATATCTATTTAAGATAACTCTGATTAGCACTCCAGATCCAATTCTAATTCTGTGGATTTGACTTTAACCTGTGCAGTTTAGTTAGTTAGTTAAAACCAGCTCTGATTCTGAGTTTGTACCCGTTTGCTTTGGTGATGTTAGTGCTGTTCTTGCCCTTGGCCTCATCTCTACCTGCGGCCAAGGCCAGGCCTCGTTTGGCTGATGCCATTTTGCCAATGAAGGCGAACAAGCGACTGTTGCCGTTTCCAAATGGTGACACATACCTGCCTCCCAGCCTCGTTGTTGTGTCGGTTCATGGCCGCCAGCCCGCTCCCGCTCTTGCCCGTTAGGTTCTTAAGGGGCACGTCCAGGAACTTTCTGCTGAACGACATTCCATAGTGGATATCATCGGAGCAGCCGCCCCAGTGCCAGCCCTCGCTGGCCGAGCCGCCGTGCCGCAGGCTCGCGTCGCAGGAGCACTCCGTCATGTTCCCCGCGCTGCACGACCGCGTCACCGAATGCACGAGGCCCGCCGACGTCACGGCGTAAATGAACGCTGTCTCCTTCGTGCCTGCAAAGCAAGGCACCAGTGGGTTACTTCGTAACGCCCCCCGGACTACCTTCCTGGTGGAGTTGGAGAAAGCGATTTTACAAGACAGACTGTTATTAAAAGGCAACAGTTACAAGTTTGAAGTCACCACAGCTTGGTCTGTAGAGTTAACTTGTTTAAAGGGGTGGATATTCACATACAAAAAAGACTCAAGGGCCTCTTCGTGTGACCATGCTATTACTGGTGCTGTTTCTGGCCGCCTGTACCATGCGATTTTTGTAACTCCTTTCTAAATCTGGTTGGGAACTTTACTTGCCACAACAACTTTCAAGCCAATTAAGTTTTAATAATAAAAAAAAAATAATCAAACCCGAAACAAACCACCCCCCCACCACCCCTTACTCTCCACTCTCCTCTTCACTGTTCAGGTTGACTTGAAGAAGAAGAAAAGGTTAGTTCAGATCTCAGAGGAGGAACTTGAAGCTGTCATGATCCCGGGTTACTTTGGTATAGGGCCAGAACTTACCTCATGCTAAATTTAGCAAACATTGAGGTTGTTCTAATTCACAAAGGTGGCAAACAGCCCCAAGAACCTTAAACCAGGCAGAAATCAGGATGGCAGCAGGGTATTTAGGCCATGTGCTTTTCCTAGAATAAGCTGACCATGGGAAAGACAGGGGTATAAAAAGCCTTGAACTGTTATGCAATATCTCAGAAGAATCATGGGGGGGACCTGCCAATCCCATTCTCTGAGACTCCTGGCATAATGTGGCACGGATCTTTAACCCATGTTAAGCAAGGTATACTCTCCAAGCAAATCAAAAATCAACGACTGGCCATTGACTGCAGCTAAAATTCCACTGTACTTATCTTCACTGTTGTAAAAACAATTTGTTATTTCCAGTCTCCCACGTTTCTGCTCATGGGCAGGAAAGTTCCTGTTTGTTTCTCTGGTTTGTATTAGTCTGTATTAGGTTTGTATTGTATTATTAGGTGCTGGTGCCATCATAATATGCTTCCACGGGACATCTAGTGAAGCTCTGTGGGTTAGCAGTGGCACTCATTTATGGATCTGCAGGAATAGTCCTTCCCATTGGACAGAAGGACTAACATAAAATACATACGGCTATATACGGTAGGGTAAACTACTCCCTGTTTTTTCCCCCCCCTTTTCTTTTTTGGAATATGCATCACTTTTTATTGCTCATTTTACGTTTTCATTGTTAATGTTTGGGGGTTTTGCCCTGTTGCATTGTAGTGAAGCGAAGACTGCACAAACACAAAATGAAGTACTACGATACTTCAGTTCACATCAATGGCTACGCCAAAATCCTTGAGCGAAGTGTTCAAAAGAAACTTGCAGGATTGAGACCTTTGTTGCTGCCATTTGGTACAAAACCAAAATGTCCCTATTTCAGTGCAAATTTCAGCAATCCTGTTGTTAGCTGATGCAAGGAAAGCAGCTTTGGTCTTGCTGTGCTGAGCACCTAATTGAGCACATATGATACATTTTAAAGCATTTCGCATTGCATATGGTGCTGTGAGCAGACTTTCACCTGCAATCAGGTGACCTTTTCCAAATCCTATGTGTCATTACCCCGCTCATTTCGTAATTATGACATAAGGGGATAAACCCAACATCGGTCTAAAAATAACAACATTTCAACACAGTTAAGTGGATACAGTTGAAGGCACTGTCACCCACGGACGCGTTGAGCCAAAAAACACGATAAGCAACAATACTTTTGGAAAGACAACGGCCAGGTTTTGTCAGCTCGGGGCATTTCGTGTACCTGTGTCAGCCTCCCGGGGCGGAT
>VYZM01018155.1:1111315-1201830 GCA_013398915.1 Dromas ardeola
CCGCGCCCCGGCCGGCAGCCGTGCAGCTGGTCGCCAGCCCCTCCGCCGTGCTGGCCCTTTCCTCGGGGATGTGAAGGGCTGAGAGGAGGGGCCCGGGCGCGACAGAGTGGGGCTGCAGGCAGAGGAACCTGTAGGTCTGCAGTGATTTCATCTGCAGCGAGAAGGCACGAAATACGGATGTTACTAAATCATAACATTCCCTGCACTTGCTATTCAAATTTTCTAATGGTTTAGCAGTGTTAACTAACCGCCTCCAGAGTCAACATCAGTATTCATTAGGACAGCATTTGTCCACTCTGTTAACTTCAGTGAGACACTCGCATCAACTGCTACCTTAATAGTGGTTACTCATTTTACACGTTAAAAGCCAATGAGTCAGCCAGCACCTGATGAAGCGCTGGTGTTGGCACTCTGGACTTTCACGTCCTCTTTGATCACAATATATTGCTGCTTCCTTCTGTGTAAGTGAAACACCTGCACTAAAAATAATCTGCATAAAATGGGAGCTCTGTAAAGACTTTGATTTGACACAGTTTTAAACTAGCGTAATAGCTTTTGTTAACTGACAACAGCTCCAAGTGAAGAGCGCAATAAATCATCTCAAATGACAGACGTGCGTTTTTAAGAGCACAACATGTTGAGAAATAATCACATAATTGTGGTGTTCCCCCTGTCTTTTCCCCATGGATGTGCTGAGATATTTTAAGAGCATAGGCTGCGGTACATTTAAATCTATAAAATAACGTCTCCTTCCTACTTTGTGCTCATTTGCCTGCTCTTAAAGGGTCTCCAAAGCATTGCCAGTTCTCAGCAGATGCCATATGACCCCATGAGCTACTTAAACCTTCCGATATAGATTTTTTTTCTTGTTCTGAATTTTGGTCCGGAGAACATCTGCTTGTGGTTGCAGAGGAACTCAATCCGGAGTGAGGGAAATGGATGGAGGACGACAACGGAACACAGGGAACCGGCCATGAAACAGGCCTGAACCAGCCAAAACTGTGTGGGCTGTGTCAGAGAATTATCTAATTATTCCAGGACACATGGTTTGTTTTATCCTCATTGCTGCTTCCTGGCTCCACCTACTAAAGTTAAATCAAAGCCCTGGTCTAGCAGCCGCGTATTTCTTATGTGCTTCTTGAGCTGCTATATCCATTTATCATCCACTCCGAAATTATTTTTTCCTGCCAGTTCTTTTAACAGGGTTCTCCTCTGTGGTTTATTTGTTTGTTTGTTTGTTTGTTTGTTTTTTAAATTAATGTGGAGCTTTTGGTCCTAAATTATTATATGTGAAGTTTTCTCCAGAAGCTGCAGAATCTTACATGCTAATAACAACGTAAGATTTAAATTAGAAAAATATTGATTTCAAAAATTCCAGTCCTATTTGTATCATATTTTATATATGGTACAATAAATAATTTACCTCTCTGTTGGGTTTCCATACGCTGGGATCTGATTTTGTCTACATTTTTTTTGCTACAATAATGATTAAGTAGTTAGGAAGCCCCCTTGGTCATATACACTTGCGTAAATTGAAACAGTTGTTCTTTGGAAGGCTGATGCTAAGAAAAATTAATATAAATTGTAAGGGACTTCTTGAGATCATCCAGTTCAATCTCCAGCAGTGACTGGAAGCAAACCACATTTTTCCATGACCATCTGATTTAAAGAAGTTTGGATTACTATGTATTTGTGTCCTAATCCCCCATCTGCCTCTCAACCCATCTGTTTCCCTTACAACCACTCCCCCATCCATTGCCCGCAGCCCCTGCACCTCCTCTCTGGCTGTTGCAGTCTGGTTCCCCACCAACCCCCCCAGCCTCTGCCCTTCTCCTGCCTCTCAGCTTCCTGCCTGCCATTTACACCATCTCTCTTCATTCCCTCCAGCAACACTCTCCTCCCTGGCCAAAAGCAGCACACACAGGAGTATTTCTATCGGTTTAGAGCTATGTGTCTGCATATAGGTTGCTTGGCTACTAGGAAGGGATGGGCAAACAAATTACTTTGCAAGTTATGTGCTCTCCAAACCTACAAAGGGACACGATTTGGAAATACCTTGCTGATCTATCACAATATATAGAAATTTGCCAAATGTTGCTAAAGTCTGTAATTTTAATTCACTGGTGCTTCAGAGCCCTCTATGCTGGAAGACCATTCGCTCCGTGACAGACAGCAATGCAAGTGTGATGCAGTGGCAACGAACGAGAAGCCAAGCCAATGACAAGTGCCAAGCCTCAGTGATCAAAATTTACTATAAATCAAGGGAGATAAATTAGACTTACCGCTTATCTTACTTTTTCTGGCCAAGGTGGGGCTATCTGTGGCTATTCATACTAAAATGCCCCCATTTTTCTATTTTGAAAAGAAGACAATAAACTCTTGTTAAAAGAAAAAAAAAAGAAGGAAATGTGTCTAAGCTGAGTGGTATTTCCTGACTGAACATTTACTAATTTACTGTTTAATGATGGTTAATGTGAACTTGACAGAGCCAAATACAGATATACACTCTTCTGATTCACTGTTAGATAAGGAAAAATACTCTGTCGTGCGGAATCTGTGTGAATAAGCAGATCACTTGAGAGATAATATGTTTCAGAGAGAGACCAATTGTCTCTTAAAAAAGTTAGTGGTTAGTGCTCTCACTATAATCAAGGCCTGACATCCTATTTATTACATGCAAGTACATACAAAGTTAACTTCTAAACAAGCCACCACTTTTGAAAGCTTTGTTCAAGTTATTTTCCTTCTCCTGGAGCTTCTGATGCCCAGCAGACATGAATAGGACACAGCGGGCTGCATTATCCCACCTGTATGTATGGGCCCTACTGACCAATGGGGGGCATCAACCTCTCGTCTTAAATAGCTCAGCAGGGATAAACCTGCCATCCAAATGGAAGAATCTCCCATATTCTCTAAATCAGTTTATCCCTTCAGCTAGGAAATTTGTCATGTTCGGTGACCAAGCACAAATTCCATACTTCTAATGGAACAAATGTGCTTTCAATCCACCTCGGAGCTTGGCTGCCCGATGACACCCATCAGCCCTGGGAACAGGGGACGCGCTGAGTCTTTGCGTTGAAGAAACTAGAACCCTGCCAGCGTTAGGTGTTGCCATCAAGGTTTCTGTGTGTTGGCTGTCACAAACCCTTCCGAGGAAAGCCGCCAGGCTGTTTCCAGGTATCACGTGCCAGCAGAGCCTTGTAGTCAGTGTAAAGGTCGCTGCCGCTCGGTCAGTGGCCACGAATTGCTGTGAGTTCACTTATCAGTCACACGGTGCGGGGCAATACCCCGATATCACGGCTGTGTGGCAGCTCTCCACGCACAGCTCTGCACGCTGCCAGGGTTACTGGGAGCTGATAGCTTCAACGATATTGCAGCATCTGCAAAACCAGGCTTGTGCCCTGGGAGGCCTGGTCCAGCCCAGCCCAGCCATCCCCGGACTCTTTTCTCTGCCCCGCTCCCTTCCTCCCATCCCCGCGGGCAGCGCTGATGGTGTGAGCTGCCCTGCTCCGGCAGCGAGGAAGGGCTGGACCAAGCCACTGTCACGTCCCACTCCCCAGCAAAGCGGTGGTGCCCCAGCAGAGCGTTTGCAGCGTGGGGGCTGTGAGAGCACCGTACCCTCAGCGAGAAAGGACGTGAGGAGAGATGTGCATGGAGACCCCAGGCTTGATGCTGGTGGGGTCCTTACACCCTTGGTACGGTGCCCCCTTACTCTGCAGCATCTCTGTGAGGTGATGTCTCAGCAGACAAGTCTTCGGCTTTCGACAAGCTCAGGCTGGCAGAGGAAGGGAAATTAGGAAAAGAGAGATGCCTCTTCTCCCATACATAGTCCCCCAAGATCCCCCCTGCCTCTTGTCCAGAGGTTTAACATTATTGCTCTTCTCAGTGTTATTTTTCATTTTAGTATATATAGCCTGAAAATACACACACCCCTTGCTAATGTAGACCTGGCACGCTGAGTTCACAAATGACCGGGACGGCAAGTACATCCAGTAAGAACACGGTGGCAGATGGAGACCTCACAAACAGACCTCACAAATGTGTAATGATTCCAAAGCTACCGCTTAATATTATCTTTACAATAGCTGCACAACACAGTATACAGAACTGCATTATCTATGTGCATGGATATGTAAAAAATGGAGAAGTGGTACCTGGAAGGCAAGAAAAGAGCAGGTCTGTCACAATCTCTTCTGTTCCCTACCAAAAATCCAGAAGAAAGTTAGCGTAGCCCCCAAGAAAGTTTTCTGGAGCCGTAACTCCGGGGACAGTTGCTGAAGCAATTGCTGAGCAGATCTCCTGGCAATCTACGGCTATTGGTGATGTGCTGCCAGAAAGCCAGGGCTGGGGAAGAGAAGACTGAGATTGACTTTGGAGTCTGCTCTTCCCCATGATCTCAAATCTGGAGACCGTGTCCTGGACTTACCTATATTTACACAAGTGCTTGACATCTGCTCATATTTTGGAGCATCCTGGTGGCAGATATGGGTTTCTTCTGAAGCGCTGCTAGCAAATTCTGTTCTCTGACATGGACAGTCTTAATGTAGGTATTTCCTAGAGTTACTCCAGAGAGATGTTTTTGGCATAACAATATTAAGCAAAATGTGTCAAGGGAAGGCTGATAGGGCCTCAAAGCATAACTAAGAGGGGTGTGAAAGATGTGGAAAAAAAAATCCCCTTTTTAATTCTGATTCACAACCCACTTACTACTAAAAATTAAAATTAGCAGTAAAATTCTATTTGATAACTGTGCACCTTTATGCCGTCAATGAATTTCCCCGGTTGTTTTGAGGAAGATGGGAAATGCTTTAGGAGACGTGAGGTTATGAAAAACGAACGCTTTCGCTTACATAAAATTTGCTTCATGTTCTTCATCATACTTAAAGCAGCATTATTTAAACTTTTTATTTTTTTGTTTTACGCATAAAGGGTATGAGATTGGAGGAGGATTGGTGCTACTGGCTGGTGTGGCAGGACTTCTAGGAGGTAATTATGGAGTTTGGTGAAAAAAAGTCGCTCAAGCGCATAGAAGAACCCAAGTGACTTTAGCGGAGAGGGGAAGTCTGGAAGTTTTTAAATCAGACTCCTCTGAGTGTAGGACCACCGCTTTGTTGCTGTATGCGGAAGCTTTGTAGAGAAGTTCCTGAGATAAGCGGGATGAGGTACCGTGCGTGTGCACACGTGTGTGTGTCCATGCACATTCATCGTGTCCACAGAAGCACCGCGCTCCCACCCAGGTGGCTGTATTTCAGGTGTACAACAACTGGAAGGAGGGGGAACTGCTCCCCTAAAAGCACTGCAGCTCCGCTCGTTTTCCTCCCCAGCTGCTGATTTGCATTAACGCTTTCCCCACAGCCCTTTTGGAGCAATAATTTTGTTATATCTCATAATAGTGACATGACTCACGCATACAGAAGTATCGCCATCCTGTGATGAGAGAACTGAGATTCAGGAAGATATTTAATTTGCTGCACATCATCATTGAATCCACAATCAGGACCTCAGTTTTTGACTGCTAATTCTCTAATGAGTTGCTTATCCTTTGAGCGAGGATAAGCGTAGAAACAGAAGAAACTACTCTGTAACAGTTGTAACATAAAGTCGCCACTCAGTTTATTATATTCTCATTCACTGAGGTACAGGTGTGTGTCTAATCCGTAAAGCATTTGGTGCAGTCATCAGACTGCTTGCATCATACGTGTGATTTACCTCCAAGGCCAGTTTCGAAAGGAGGAAGTTTAGGAAGAAATGGGAGGGAATGGTATTATGTTGACAACCACAGCAGTCACTTGTAGTCACCCGCTCCCTGCCATGTGGGGGTGACGGGAAAGAACGAGCGGCCTAATTTTTCAAGTTCACAGTCTTTCAAGTTATCTGACAACATTTAAAAAATCGCAAGCATGGGATTCAAATCATTCCTTTCCCACCTTTTCTCCCAGTTTCAATGATCTTACTTGTTTTAGTGCATTAGTTTAATCTTTTCTACCTCGGCACTTTTCCTCTAGACCCTCAATAATCCTTGCTTCACATCTTGCCTTGCTCCCACTTAGCACTTTCTTATTGACAAAAATAAAATAAAAATAAAATTCATGCAGTTATGCTCTTTTTAACCCAAAGCCCACATAAAATTGCCCCTCTTCACTGATAATGAGCACAACAGTTGTTAAAAATGAAGGTGCAAGAAACTCCCTTAGAAGAAGGTAATCTGTAACTTTGTAAAGGTTCATTTTAATGTCAAAATGTTACGGGTTGCCTTGAAGTAGCACGTTTTAAAAAACTCCCCAAATTTTTGATTGCGTTAGCTGATAAACACCAAATCCTTCCTTGAATCTTACTAAATCTTACTAAATCAGTGTAACATGTTACCTGTTTCCTGAGCCACCTTCTTATTTCCTCTCCTTAGTGATCCCCTCCTCCTCTCTCTCTAACATGCTTTTTTTGGCTGGGCCTGCTTCTGGAGTATTTGAACCCACTTAAACCTTTTAGCACCATTGTCACAGAGAGTCTTTCAGCTTTGGAAATCTCACCCTTGTTTTATCCCTGCAGCTGTGATATTTATCCACTGTTGCATGCGGCAGGGTGGTTGTGGTTTAAAAGGAGTGCAGCCGCAGGCAAGTTGCCAAAGTCTACAGGGTTTAGGCTGTCCCCGACTAATTGAACTCTCTGCTAAACTGGCGAGTCATCAAAGTAGCTGGGGTTTGACATCTCAGCAGCCTTGTAATAGCACAGACCTAAATCACGCGAAATTTAAGACCGATGGGGGTAAAAGGGAATAGTTTAGGTTGTTTGGGGATGTTTTACATGGTTTTATGTCCTTCCTACAGGTAGTTTCTTATTGTGCTAATAATTATTTATTTGAAAACTTACCTTGACTCTTGCCTTTTGAGATGTTCGAGCAGTTCAACAGCTGCAAAAATCTCCAGTGACCACCAGTGAAAATGGGGCGGCGTGGACCTTGAGCATCTACAATTTCCCCTACTTGTGTGAGCAGAGGGGAGTATCCCTCAGCATGGCATGGGCAGTAACAAAGATGCCTTGGGATTCATCCCGGCGAGTAGGGCAAGGCACCCTCCACCCCAACCCCGTTCAGGAGCTAGTACAGTCGGTTAGTCTTTGCTAGACGAGGCAAGTGGGAGATACGTGATCCAATGATGCCCTGGACGGTCCAGGTGATGCCAGGACTCCATAAACACCAGCAGCTCTGAAGGAAGACTCTCAGCTCCTTCAAAGTGCGGTGGCTAATTCTGACCCCAACAGTGGAGTTGGGCAACTCCCTGCCTTTCCTCACCTGTCCTACGGAGACAGGGCTGCTGCCCGGAGCACTGGGAACTCTTGCCGGTTGCAGTTCCTGTGGTATGTGAAAGATTCCCCAGATGAAGCTTAAAGGAGCTCACAAACACAGCTGTAAAATTAAGTGCTGAGGTGCCATAAATATCTGTTTTTAATAGCGCACACAGTATTAAGTTTCCCTCTTGAATGAACAATTTATTTACAGCCTCAACACCAAGTTAATGACTACTTCTGTCTAGAAATTAGACATATTTTTATAGTTTCAATATGCTCATAGCAAACGCTTTCAACCCTCGTTATTGCTCAGAAAATTTATTTGTCTCATCATTCAGAATTTTCCTGCCCTTTAGCTAGCGAAGGACAACAGGCAGGACCATCAAGTCTTTTAGTTTTTCACTTGCGTAAATATTAATCTATTTTATTTCCTAAGTATCCTTAGAAGTTGCTGTAGAATTTGCTCCATCTCATCACTCTGCTCCAGCTGTGCTTGGTACTTTTGTGTGTGAGAGCCTGACAGGTACTTCATTGTTGTTGCTGAATTTTTTTATATTTCTACAGAAGTGATTAGGAAATAGGTTTGGATTATGAAATTTGAGTGTAAAATATATGTTATCTGTGTTTAAATGGAACATACACCCTCTTCACGTGCACCCGGGGGGGTGGTATCTGCAAGGGTCCCATGAGAATCCATTCATTCATGGACAAACATCACGATGATATACAACAGGCCTGGTCCAACACCAAAAAAAGAAGGGAAGATGAGCCTGTTTTCTGTAAACAACTGTTCCTATCTTCACCTCATCTTGTGTTTTCCAAGGCTTGTAACACTTCTTTAATATCTATTGGAGCAAAGGGGAGGAAAGTGATAAGGATTTCTATTTTTATTATCAGAAAGCTGACTTGGTTATCATGCGAATCCAGTATCTCTGTGCGCTTCTTGTCTATCTAACCCTCAGGCTACCCAGGAGACCATATTTGCTGGCCAATAATCTGGGTGGTTCATTAGGAAAGATTTGCAGACTGACTTGGTGATAGTTGGCCTGTGTTTTGAAGTACATCTTACCGGACACATGATCGAAAAGCTTTCATGATTGTGGAGGAAGCTTGAGTGTGTGATTCAGATGCAAAAATATATGAAAGAGAACTCAATATGTTTTGTTTTATTGTAGCTGCCACAAATTTTACATCATTATCCTGCTTTTGAAGCACTGATGTGTTATTTTTACATTTAAGATTGAAAAATGCTATCGTTAGCAATGCCAACAAAAATGGCTCCATTAAAGTTCTCCTTCTGGTAAATGTAGAAACTGAGAGGTAAAAATATACTGACAATGCTAAAACAAAAATATAAACTGAATTTGAAGTACAGAGAGTAAATAATTTTCACTTATCTTTACCAATAAAGATGATTTGTGTTGTTATAGAAACTCTCAACGGCAAAAACTAATGCAGCATAGTGGTTAAGGGAAGCCTAGATACAAAATGTTAAGTGAATCATATGTGTTCAAAATGGAGAGGAGCATATTCTCAGATCTGGTTATAAAAAAACCCAGAGCTTGAAAATATTCCATATGGTCTCTATTTTATATCCGTGACTACTTTCAAGGAATAAATGGCACTATCTGTATGGCATAAGTAAAGCAGAAAAATAAATGTCTGCTGAATCGAACTATATCAGACTATATTTATGTCATATAAACTTAACGGTAAGTGTCTACTGGATCAGATCCCTGCAGTAATATTGGAGGACAAAGTTTCATTGTATTATTTGTGGCTATAGAGGGGCTGTATATTAACTTTAAATTTACCTGCCTTACAAAAATAAGCAAACTGGTTTTAAAAAAAAATAATCAGATGTAAAACTACTCCCTAGCTGCAGAATCTGCGAGTCTCAGAAAGTGGCCAGGAGCTATGGAAACAACTTTTTTTTATAGAACTAAGCTTTAAGACACTTAAAGCTGTATGCCGAGCTGATGTGTTACAAGGTAGACTGCTTTACAGCGAGACTCCTGAGACCACTTACGCACGTGTGAGTGTGAGAGTTGGTGCAATTTAGTCACCCAAATCCCGAATCTGCTATGTTACAGGAATACAGCTCCACCTATTTAAGTCAGGGGTCTCCACCTCACCAACACAAAACTTTCCTTCCTCCTCCCTCCTGTCACTGCATTAGGACCAAGTGAAAAGGAGGACATGGCTGTATAAATACAGCATGAAATTTCATCTGTACAGGCACAGGGGATGGAAGATAAAAGGGTAGGTAGGACAGATTTATGTGAAAATAGAGATTTGGTGGAATTCATGTGCCGGCAAGCAATACAAGGGAGATGAAGGAAGAGATGTCTTTTGTGAGAGAACATGGAAAACTGAAAGGCGTTCATCTGTCGTCTTGTCATTGGCCGATACGGCCTAAAGCAGGACACCGCCTTACTTAAGTTTTCATCTTCTCACAGCTTTTGCTTCTAACAGATTTTAGTCACACAGTGGACCCTGGTTGTAGACAGGAGTCTTAGCTCAGGAGAGGCATGCTGAGTCCAGAGGCTCGCTGAGATACGGAGGTCGTTGTAAGTCAGCTGCACAGCTCCCTCTGACCTTCTGAGGAAACAAACTGTGCAGCTTGCCCCTTCTGTTCGCAGTCTGTCATCCTCATGAAAGTGGCTGCAGCATGGAGGCACGCTGCCTCGCCCACAAAGCCTTCGCCACTTGTCCACCAAAATACAGCTGACGGAGACCACAGCTTCACCAGCTGAGAACTGAACGCTAGTCGTCAGGCTAAGGCGGTGTGTGGAGACTGGGAAAATGAGCTCAATCAACTGTCCACAGGCAGGGGGAGATGGAAAGTGTGGAAGCCCATGAGAAGGAAGGCAAAATGATGGAAGTGGCAAAGAAAGGCTGAAAGGTTTTACAAAAGAATATTCAATGAAAGGCAGGAAAAGGAAAAGGCTGGGAATACTTTTCTAATAGAATGGGAATTATCTGTTTGTAGGACTCACCAAAATGAGCCAGGAGAGCCCATGAATCGCTTGCATGCAGTCGTGTTCATACAGAGCAGTGTGTGCATCCAAGCAAAGCATGAGCAAATCTGAAGAACTTTGAGTTTCAGAGGTTTGTCATTTTCTAGCCACCTGGAAGCCCTTTTTGGGGATCCTTCTAAATAAAAATGTGAACAGTTAAGGAAGGAATCTAGACATGAGGAAAAGGACCCAGGTACCTTGTCCACATGTTGGAACTATGTGCAAGACATTAATATCAAACAGCTTCATCTACATTCTTGACTAGGTGGTTATAAAACACTTATGGATCCAGGAAGCAGGTCCGTTAACAGCAGTGGAATATGTGGCCGTGACAGGGCATTTGCTTAGACGTTTTCATAGTATTTTTCTCTAAATCTGTCAACAATAACCTGGAAAGATACTGGGCACTTCTGCTGGATATCTTCTTTTCCTTCAAAAGTAATAACATATAATGCATGAATGAGCCAGGATTGGACCTTAAATTACTGTCTATTGAGCATCACTTGCACTGCCATTAATATTGTTATGTGGTGAGAAAAAAACCCTGCAAATATTCCATATGAAACTAAAAAAATTATGCCAGGTCCCTCAATATTATTACTTAGTGAAAGATTTTAAGACACAAACAGGGAAAAATCTACCAGCGTTGTGTCATAGCATTTTTACCAGAGCCCTTGTAAATCAAGCCTTGGCTTTTCTTTCATTTTATATTGAAGTGAGCTGCCACTTGGACATTAGCCATACTTTTCACTTCAGCAACTTGTCTGTGGCTAAATTACTGTCAAAATGTTAAATGTGCCAATGGATTTTTTTTCTTCCCATCAGTTTTCCTTACCCAGATCTTCTATGTTCTGTGTAGAAAGCCTTTGCCCAGCAGGGGCAGCAACAACTTTGAACCGGGAAACGAATAGTCAGTGTGGTGTTTTCACTTACACACACGCCAGAAAATGTGTGGCTGGGGTGGAGGAAAGCAGCATCATCATCCCAGCTTCCCCACGCGCCAGAAGGAGACAGAGCCCTGGTTATGGTGGAGAGAGCAAGGCTAGGTTTTGCTTTCCCATATGGAAGAAATCGAAGGAAGCCCACAGCAGGGTGACCCTCTTCAGGACAAGAAGAGCCTTGCTAGATGTGCAAGTGCTGCGGTTTGCTGGCCTGCAGTCCTCAGTCCCTTTGCCTGTGGAAGACTGGGGTGTACCACTGTGCTGGCTCTCTCCCAGTAGCTGCAGGACTGAGCTCCGTAGTGTTGCGTTGGTAGTTCTGTGATTTGAGCACTAATACCTTCTCGGCAGGTCAGCTCACCTGAATTGACCTTCCCATAGTCAAAACGCAGGTTTTTCTGGAGGTTATCAGTCCAAACTCAAAACAACTGTGAACCTGGGGGGACAAATAATGATGAAATGGTTGATACTCTGTCCCCCAGAAAGCCCCAGGAAAAACCCTAGGAAAAAAAAACCAATTGGCTGGGCTGAAGCAGCACTGAAGATGATGTGCCAGATACAAAGTGGGGTAATTGCCTTGCGCAAACTGTGCGGCGTTGTCCAGGCAGCCTCCACTCCAAACTGGCTCCTGTGGAGCCGCAGATCACTCATTAAAATGACTTGCATCTCTACTGAATTTTAATTAAGAAAAGTGTGAGGAACAGGTGTTAACTTGATCTATAGACTCATTATAGTCCCTCGGGACTCCCTCGGCACAGTTAGATATAGTTACTGAACATTTAGAAGTTCCTGATTTTGAACCTTTTTGTCTCATTTACGGACTTGTAGTTGTAGCAGGTATTTATTCACATTAATTTAACGATATTGCTTTGAAGCCAGACATTCAAACCCCAGGAGCTGCAGGACAAGTCCATCAACAGGACTTCAGCAGGGAAAGATGCCTTTTCCGTCTGCAGCTAACTTGTGGACACATTGTCAGCTCCTCATTTGCCTTTCCCCTCTATGTCTTCAGGGATGCTACCATTCACCTACTGGCATAGCTGCTATCTAACAGCTGCCCAGACCAAATCATCTGACATTGCCCTGAATAGCTTACACACCTTAATTCACCAAGGTCTCTCCTAGCCTGTATTGTTTTGAGTGAAGTGGGTTAGAGAGTAATTGCATGAGCACCTATAAATCGTGGCAGTGATGTTGGGGGTGTGTTTGTGTGCGTGAGGCGTGGAGAGATGCTCAGGGCAATAAATTCTTCATAGATCCAAAATGGGGTATGTGACCAAGGTATTTGGCTCAGGTTTTTAACACCTATTTGATGCTTTTACTGCATAGTGAATTCAGCAGCCCCTAAAGTACTTAGGCTGATCATGGACTTCAAGCACAGGCATAAGAGCCAGAAGTTGGGGCTTTCAAGATACCAACCAGGTACCTGTCTCTGGTCTGGTTTCTAAACTTGAAAAATAATCTCTAATATTTTCTGGAGTAAAGTACCTGTCAGCTTGGCTTTTCTCACGGGAAGAGAGACACCCACCCAGCCCCCTTGTAAGGCAATGGATGGAGATTTGTTCTTCATTTTTCCAAATAAAGGATCTTAAACCTGCATATCTTGTACTACCATTAAATGTTCTGCGCACCAGTTTACCTGGAGGGCTGGCTTCCCTCTGACCCAGCACACTGTTAAACAACCAAGCAGCTCCAGGAGCAGATGTTGAGAAGGTACCACCCCAGGCCATGTTGGGGACCATGTCCTGGTGGTGGTGGTGGGCTTGTGATCAAATTCCTGGTCTAAATGAGCAGAGTGGGGATGCAAAAGCATTTGCCTGCACAACGAATCCCACAGTCTCTCCTCTGTTGAGCTGACATTCATCTCCCAAAACATTAGGCACCTATCAGGCAATTCTGAGACTTACTTTAGGTTCCCTGTACGGTAAGCAATATTGGAGAAGTAATAGAGAATAATTCAGACCTTGGTCTTTCTCTGACGACTATGAAGAAGCCTAGTGTGACCACACTCATAATTAAAATGCCTCAGTTAGATATCTAGAGTTAAGGAGGAATCCAGGTTCTGGTGCCTGAAAATAGATAGTCTCTAGAAGTTGTCATCCTGGACTTGCAGGCTGAACATGACCCAACAGGCGTGTCTTGAGTATGTCTGCAGGCTCTGTTGTATGCGTTCCATAGCTGAAGGTGTGCTATTTTGATAGCTCCATCAGGACTTCAGCGCTGAACTCTTTTAGAGGCTGAGGAGCCACGCAGACAGCCAGCATTATGGGGTTACTAGACCCTGACTCCTTGTCACTGCACAGGAATGACGCAATGTGGAATTTAGGGATCAGCAATGGGTGGGGCGGTAAGACCTGTTATGATTTAACCTTTTACCATCAGCAGTAAATCCCCTTGTGTGTATGTATCTTAGAATAGCTGGGCAGGACACAGTGCACAAAGCATGTTGAAACAGGGTTTTACAGTAGCTGATGGATACCATTTGCTGTAAAGAGAGCTTAACAAAGGCCCTGAGCTGAAAAAAGCCCTATGAGTCCACACAAATCATGTTCAAATTGTAATCACTCTAGTAAAAACTTTAGTAAGAGACAACATCACATTATTATATACGAAGATGTGATTCTGATTCTTTATTTTACAAGGAAGCCAGTTGTGGACTAGATCATGCTGGGTGCTACATTGTCTAATGACTTGCAAGGTCAGGTTTTCATGGTTTAAAGTGTTTTCTGTCCTATTAGGATAAATAGGGATCAGCAGGTTTCTTTGAATGTGTTGGAGGCATTGGAGCTATTATAACTAAAGCCATAAATGATTAACTGTAAATATGCAAAATTTTTGGAGCTGGTATGTGGAAGTAAAGGAAAAAAACCCCTGCAGAAATAATAAAGCTTCTGATTTATAAGACAATTGGACTACCATGTGGGGAGGCTGCATAGTCCTTATCAGGCAGAGCAGAAATATTACTTTAAGCTCCTTAAACCCAGAGAATCATAACAGAAATATGGAAGTTGATAATGACAAGTACAAAATAAGAGATAAAAGACGTTTTCAGAACACGGCAAGTGAGAAACTCTGCCAAATACAGATCTGGTCTTCAAACCCTGGCAATATCCCAGAGAATTTACTGACTTTAAAGGGCTCCCGACAACTTTCATTTCACCCTCTTGATCTGTAGTGAGCTTTTCGTAACTGCCCTGACTTCGCCAAAAGGTGTCTGAGGCGTTTTGATTCCTCACGCAAGGATTTTAGTTCTGCAGTCTTGCCTTCACCCAGGCTCTGCCTCACAACCCGAGAGCAGCACCGGGGCTGGCAGCGCTGGCGGACACAGAGCCAGGCACAGGCTGTTTGGATCGCATTGCCTCTCCCTGCGCAAGACAGGAAAAAGATAAATCATGGTATTGAGAACGCCATCTGCCTTGGGAAGTTTGTCCCCGTAACGAGGTATATGAGGGAAATGCCTACTGCAGCGACTGTGTGCGAATGCAGCTCATCTCTGTTAGGCGTGCAGAGAAGATTTTTCATGGAAGCAAGCAGCGGGGAAGAAAGTTTACTGAAAGTTGAGAAACGACTCCGTTATCTGAGATCCAGCTGAAAACGACTGAATTCTGCTCCTCATTAAAGCCGTTCAATTCTAGAGGAAATCAAGGAGATGCTGAGTAGGTGCTGTGTTTCACAAAGACCTCAGTTTCACATTTAATTTAAACATACACTTTATCTTCAGTTCAGGGCTACTTACCACGGTGTACCTTGCCAAGGCTGTTGAGCGTATTTGAGGGATTGCAGGAAGGGCTGCCCACAGCTGCCGAAGAGCTGGCCAAGCAGCCAGATGAATGAACCTGGAGAAGGGAAAAGTCTATTGCGAGAGAAACTGGTGCTGCAGGAGTCCTTGTTGTGACCCTATGGGCCCATCTTGCCCTTCAAGTTAATGACTTGAGTAGTTTTCTGGGACACCTGGCTCTAGGTATTGGCCTAGACCGACGCACGTAACACTATTTTTAGTACCACCGAACCACAGGCGAGCAAGGCTAAAATGCATAGCATCTTTTTACTGTGCAGTCAGGGCTTTTCCATTCAATGGGCAGTGTGAGGGCACCAGTAAATACTGGAGGATGTGTACCAGCACCGATACACAGGTGTGCCTGCATTACACACTGACTGTTCTGGTGTTTTGAAGATTTACACAGGTAAAGATGGCAGTGGAGTTTGAAAAACGGAGTTTGGCTTGGTAAAGGCAAGCTCCCTGAAGAGCTAAGTGCTAGTGCACACTAAGTACTTACCACAACACAACTGGTTTAAATTCATCAGAGAAAATCACTGCCCTCAAGAAGAGGCATGCTCTACCGATGCTGCACTCAGTAGATCTTTTGCTCTTGGAATTGACAAAAACGTAAGGGTAATAACATTGATATTTTGAAGTTTCAGACTGAATCTGCAACAAGAAACTCTCAGATTTCTAAAAGTTGCTTCTAAGATGAAGAAGAAACTTCTCAGGCCATCTGAAAGAAAGGCTGGTGTGGAATAGAGCAGGTACAGATAGTCGTAACAGCGAGGTAAAACAAGCCAGAGGCAAGGCTAGCAGGCAAACAAAAAGGTAAGACTATATTTTTCATGTGAGCCTACAGAGGCTTGTTTTGCAGTTTGACTCTATGCCAAATAGCTCGCTGCACCTCTAAAAAATTGCTTTACTCTAAAAAAGTAATCTGAAAGATCCCTGGACTGCAGTCAACTTAATATCACACATATCTGCTTCTTCAAAGCATTCTATTTGGCTCAGCATAGCAACAAGCATAACTATTAGTGGTTATTTCAACCTTGAGGTAATTGGATGCTCCACTACCCCACCCACTAAGCAAATAAATTGACTTTGATGTCCCTTTAGTATGTCACAGAAGAGAAAAAAACAGGCCTTAGATTTAGTGGTGTGAAAGAGATTATTCTGAAGATTAACATTTTCAAATGAATACTAAGTGTAAAAGTAGTATTTGTAGTTGATTCTTTCAGCTCCTTGTCAAGCTGACTTATCAAGGCATTTCCCTACAAATAAGGAAACCTTTTTTGTTATAGCCATTTATTCCAAAGATACTCACTGAGAGGGACTCGATGATGGTGGCCACCTACCCTGCAAGGCTAAAAACCAAATCACTGTGCAACATCCGTGGAGTTACAGGAGAGATGAGGAGTTATAACTCATTGGACACTGGTACATCATACTGCAGCTTCAGCTGAAGTGTAAAAGGGTGCAATAATAGCCGAGATTGCTGCTTTGTATGTCAGGGTATTTATTTTTTGTGGCACGGTTTCAGTCTCTCTACCTGTAGCTTAAAGTACACCCTGGTTCCGCTCTAAGCTCCACGTGCTGCTGGGCAGACATTGAGCAGGAAACACCACTTCTCAGTGTACTTGTTCCCCAGCCTGATTATTTCAATACCACCACCAATTCCAGGGCTATTCCTGTCTGTATTAGGAGGTGAAATTCACCTTACAATTAGGCCTTTTGCTGTTTTAATGGTGAGTAATGGGACTAAGGTAAATCTATGGGGAAAAGAATTCTGTATTATGAATTAGTCTTAATATAGTAGGAACATTTTAATGCTTATTCAGGCAAAACGTCACAGCAGATGTGATAATTCTAAAGTAAAACATCGATAGCAACACATGTGCTCTGACTGGAATTCAGACATGACAGTTCTTTTATTGTCTTAATCTGTATATTTTCATGTGTTTAAGCGAGTGATGTTTCCATGTGAATCTCAACTCTCTTCTTTCACATACCTATAGATGCTAGATATATTTGAAGGTTAAACGATGAAAAATGTACCTTGGTACCTGTTTTAGTCTGCATTCCCTTTGTTTATTCCTAAGATTACATGGATCATATATAGTGTTGGAACAAAACTTATTCAAAGACCTTGTTTAAATAAAGATCAATTTGCAAATTGTACCAATGACTTTGTACAGACATATATATGTACATAGACATGTAAAAAATGGAAAACACACAGGAAAATTTCAACTTCATACATTTGAAAAATACTAAGATTTGGAAAACATTAAGACATCTGGGCGTACAGCACATGTAAACCATTTTGTGGTGAAACCAGAAGTGATGAATTGCACATTCGCTAATATGAACTACAATATAAAAGTCAGCTCTTTCCTTTCCATCATTATAGCCGATGCTTCAGCAATAGGCTTTGACTAAAAAAACAAACAAATGTAAAAACCCAGTTCATGCCTTAAAAACATTTGTGTACAGAACAATAACAGTAACAGCATGTGGATTTAAATGAGCTACGAAAAACATGTTGAGAGAAGCAGATTTGTAATACACCTATCATTGATCATCTTCATACCAAAGACATCTGGCTGCATTTTGTATCTAGTGATATTAATGACATGATACTAAATCCCTCAACTTTAAGGTTGTGCAGCCCCAGAGTTCCAGACCCAACATTATATATTACAAAATTTGCATACAATTATATTTCTTAGATAATCATATTGCTCAAAACCAAATGCTGACATTTTCAGCATTTATGCACAGTTGCTGACCCATCTTTCATGTAAAGCTCCATGCCAGCAAAAACCTTACATAGAAATTCAGGGACATTTACTGTAAGCATAGCAGCAGCATATTATAGAGAAACAGAAATATTCACACTGTCTCGCTAAATGTAATGTCACTGTCTAAATTAGAAGCTTTGTCAATATAGTGGAAAGCCTCCTGAATTAGATATGCCAGATCCTCTTTTTGAGGATCCTCCAATTAAGTCCATATTGCATGACAATTTGCCATTATATCTCTACATAGCTTATCTGAAGGAGCAAGAACTCACGATACTTTGTCTGGAGATACAGACTCTGTTGAGTTGAAGAATCTCTGGCAAATCCTAAATGTGGTGTTATGAATTTCTAGCCCTACTTCTATATAGGGCAGCCCCTCTGGGTGCTACTAAGGCCAATAAGATGTTTATTAGTTCTGTGCTATAATTTGTTTCTTTCCTAACATTTATTGAGGCTTCCTTTCCCAAAGGCAGTAGAAGCTAGTGGAGGACTATATATAGAATTGTGAAGGGGCAAGCATGCCACAGAGCTTGGTGGATCCTTCATTAGATTCGTAATTACCTGGTTCTGACTCCCTTCTTGAGTGCATCGTGGGAGAGAGTCGTGCCCTGATTGATTGCCATCAGTGACGAGTGGTGTTCCCCAGGGGTCAGTACTGGGCCCAGTCCTCTTCAATATATTCATCAACGACTTGGATGAGGGGATAGAGAGCACCCTCAGCAAGTTTGCTGACGACACAAAGCTGGGGGGGGCGGCTGACACACCAGAAGGCTGTGCCGCCATACAGAGAGACCTAGACAGACTAGAGAGTTGGGCGGAGAGAAACCTCATGAAATTCAATAAGGGCAAGTGTAGGGTGTTGCACCTGGGGAGGAATAACCCCATGCACCAGTACAGGTTGGGGGCTGACCTGCTGGAGAGCAGCTCGGTGGAAAGAGACCTGGGAGTCCTGGTGGACAACAGGATGACCATGAGCCAGCAATGTGCCCTTGTGGCCAAGAAGGCCAATGGCATCCTGGGGTGCATCAAGAAGAGTGTGGCCAGCAGGTCGAGGGAGGTCATCCTCCCCCTCTACTCTGCCTTGGTGAGGCCACACCTGGAGTACTGTGTCCAGTTCTGGGCTCCCCAGCTCAAGAAGGACAGGGAACTGCTGGAGAGGGTGCAGCATAGGGCTACCAAGATGATTAGGGGACTGGAACACCTCTCTTATGAGGAAAGACTGAGGGAATTGGGTCTGTTTAGTCTGGAAAAGAGACGGCTGAGGGGTGACCTTATTAATGCTTACAAATACTTAAAGGGTGGGTGTCAGGAGGATGGGGCCAAGCTCTTTTCAATGGTGCCCAGCAATAGGACAAGAGGTAATGGGTACAAACTTGAGCATAGGAAGTTCCATCTCAACATGAGGAGGAACTTCTTTACTTTGAGGGTGGCAGAGCACTGGAACAAGCTGCCCAGAGAGGTGGTTGAGTCTCCATCTCTGGAGACATTCAAAACCCGCCTGGACGCATTCCTGTGTAACGTGCTCTAGGTGGCCCTGCTCTGGCAGGGGGGTTGGACTAGATGATCTCCAGAGGTCCCCTCCAACCCTATGATTCTATGATTCTATGATTCTAACTTTGTGACTGGATTCATAAAAACTCACAACTAGATAATTTGTTGGGAGAACAGTGTCAGGGGACTTTGCTCTCTGTCACAATTAACCCATCACCCAGCTGCTAAGCCTGGACCACGTTTGGTTTCCCATCAGGGCACCAGAGCAGTGAATGAATGTGCTGTCAACGTGGTGGCAGGGGATCAGCAAACTGGTCCCCCCTGCAGTGGTGGAGCGTCTCCCCGGGGTTTCACCGAGACTAGCTCTGCAAACACTGGTGATGTAGCTGGGCTACAGCATGAAACTAGTGCTCAGAGAAGGCCTTGTCCCTGCCCAGCAGGAGATGCAGGCAGTATATTCTGCTCCCATCACATTGCATCACACGCTCGTCATGACAGATTAAAAACCAGACCCCGAAGTTCTTATGTGTTCTTGCAAAGGGGATTTTTCTTCTGTTTGTGGTACTGGCTTAATGAATTGGCAAATATTTCATACAAAATCATTAAAAAAATTCCATGAGGCACTTCCATGTGGGAAGAATACTTGCTTGGCTTACAGGCCAAGGAAGATGCTGAAGCACATATCTAAGAAGTCTTCCTGCATATGGCTACTCTCCTAAACTGGGACCATAAATAAGGTTATTCGTTATATTTACATGCTACATTGAAACGGCTATAATCGGTCCCAAGTCTGAGTAATCTATCTCTATATTAGATTTAGAACATGCAAAAAAATAGACCTCTGTTCCATCAAAGAAGGGGTGTGTTTTCACTAAAAACACTAGAGTTCAAAACTTGGCGTCATCAGTAAAATGCTAATAGACATTTTCAAATTGTCTAAACCAAGTGTCTAAATAGAAAAGGTTTGATATTGAAAGGAACGCTTCCACATAAAATAGAACTCTTTAAAATGGAATGTAGCCAGTTTCTAAATACATTCAATCATTACAGTGTCTCTATAAATAGAAAACTAGATAGTGCTGAAGAGCGAAAGCAGTCCTTTCCAAGTCGTTCAAGTGTATATATTTCTTCCTCTCTACTATCATTAATACACAGTTGCTTGAGCTACAGCTGTTCTAGCCTTTGGCAACAGTCCAAGTAACTTCCCCTCTTCTCTCCTACTCTCCATCTTCCATTTTGACACCACAGAGGTGCCAGGGCATATCTTGATTCCATAAAGTTTTAGGAAAAATGCCACATGTCCCAAACTCTGTTGGTGCATGAGCAGCCAAACAAGGAAGCATGTCATATATAGCATGTCATAAATTCACCACGGTCCTGCGATTGTCACTCACGTAGCGGCAGACCTCTAGTCCCAGCCCTTCATCCAAGAGACGCTATGTGCAGACAAGCTCCCTCTTACTTGCACAGCCTGCTGAGAAGGATTTCAGAATAAACTTGATTTATTGGACCTCGGACATGGTATGGGGACCGAGAATTTGTTGCATAGTCCTGCAGTTGTGATGGTTTGCTTTGACTGCCGAAATATTTCCCCAGTGTATAGTGCCTTGATAATGTCATTGTTATGTGCGGACTTTCTTCAGAGGGATTCGATTTCACCACCTGCAAAAGAAGTGACACATGTGAGTGCTTTCTGCTTGCACCTAGAAGGACACACAGCTGTGTGTACAGAAATGCTGAGACAGTTCTCCACAAAGCAGGTCCTGATGCTCTCACCTTGAGCTGCAAGTTGCTTACAAACAGTATTTTAGTGGGCCTACTTGGTACATACTAATTAAAGTGCAAAATCTTATTCACTTAAGCATTGAAAACTAAATGTATAGGCCTATTATACTCACTTGGTTGATTCTGTAATGCCTTTGTATATTAGACTCTGTTCTCTTCATTAGGGACAGTTTATCTGAACAACAAAATTCATACTTAACAGCTTGTCTGTATATTTACCATGGGGAAAAATAAACTCAGGACAGCCCTGACTTGCAGGAAGGTTTAAATCCTGCTCTGATCCCAAGGACTGATCCCAAGGACTTGAGGAACATATGCTGTGTCTTAGACGTGAGCCCTGCGAGAATGTCTCACTCTCAGGTCTTGATGCAAACGTGGCCCAGCTCCATGTTGAGATGAAAACATTCACGTGTTGTTTTTCTCCAAGAAGGCTGTTATGGTGCAATTGAACATCCCTCTCCCTGGGGCATCACACTGACATAACCACAATGTGGTTCAGTAATTTAGTGCAGAAGAACGGCCCTCCTTGGACCCCCAAATATGTATAAAGCTCTGTAACTATCATGTTCAATTTGTATGGAATAAAAAACGTCCATGAGATCAATGAGAGAGAAAGTGAAAGGTATGGTTGTCAGAAGTCTAATAACTGGGGGGGGTGCTCTCCTATAAGAAGCAGAAGGTCTCATCTCAGTGAACACACAGTCACTGATGAAGCAACTTCAGGAGAGGCAAAACCTCAGAATCTTGCACAGGTGCAGGACAGAGCACCCCGACCTGAGCACTGGCACATCCAGAGAAAGCAGAAAAGGGGCCAAGCGGTTAACTTAGTTTTAAGAGTTAATATATGCTGACTTGATAGCTCTGATGGTCATCAATTTTCCTGCTATATCAATCACAGCAAACACTTGAAAAAGCAGACTTCATTAATTAATGCACATATTTGTGCAGAAGCATATTAGCTTTTTAGAAATATAATGTGTATTTACTATCACTGAACAATCAGAAACAATGTTCAAATGTAGTGAAGCTCATAAGAAATGAAAAAACTCATACAAAATTAAGTGTGAGTGAAGGAATAACATGTGCAAACGCTTGAAAGGTTGGGCAGAGAGGCTATGAGGGAGCTGGCAGAACTAAAAAAAGACCAGGAATTATCCATGTAGAAAATTAATATATCCTCTGATCAATTTGATACAGTTAAGCCAAGGACTGTTATTTGTTTTCATGCAATTACTGCAGGTTCATTTTTCTAAATTAGTGCCTTAGATCTTAAAACTATTTCAAAACGATGCCACCTTGAACCAATCACCCAACTGCATTCCTGTTAGGCATAAGCTCCCAGGAATGCAATCTAATGTTCATCCAGCAGCCAGCCACTGATTAGGATACCAAAATCCCAAGGTTGCCAGTTTCTATGTTGTGACCATGATTTCATTGCCATTAAATTAGGAAATAAATCTGAATAAAAAAATAGGTTTCATAAAGGTCTTTATAAGTGTTGGCCAGTCTATTTCTCCATAAGCATTTGTGAAGAATGAGGTAATTAAAATTCAGGTTTGCATGTGTGCATAGAACTGGAAGTATGTTTGGGGCAGAAAGTGACAGAGTTATGCAAGATTTTTTGTCCCAGATTGATATGGTCCCTTTGTGAGTCCAGATCCCTTGGCAATCTGGGCGAAGATTATAGGGTCTACAGAGCTGCAGGTTTCTATGTTATCAGGGTGACCTGAGGCCCTCTGAAGTGGGTTGGTGGGAACTCAAATAATTGACCAGGACAACCAGGGGAAATAGCTTTCTGTTTGTCCAGCTAGTGAGAACTAAATGAGAACTGATGAATGCATTTCATTTCTTGTTTTCTGACTGCAAAGAATGGCCAGCCCTCCATTCCCGCACAGCCGTGCTCTAGCTCAGATGGCATATACAGAGGGGTGCCGTCCTCTGGGAGTTTAGGAGGTCACTATTTAAGAGAAAGAAAGTGAAAGTACAAAGCAGTATATTTAATCCATCTCATCTGGTTTCATAAAACATGAAAAGTGCTGGGGTTTTACACAGTGTTCTTGGCTCCATCCTTGGAGGCAAAATGCCATTTTCCTTGCGCAAACTGCTTCAGCACCTGATGAAACTCCACTTGCCAGGATGCAGAAATAAACTGATGACAAAACCGTTAAAACTAATGAGGTATCAAAAGCATTCAAGGACTTTCTTTTTGCTTTCCTCAAGGATCAAGTCTCATTTTGGGGGGCTGATGGATTCTCCTGGGCACATCTATGCCTCTTTCAGGCACAATGGCCTCTGAAGCCTCATTAACAGCAGCTCTATGAGCCAAATTCTCCTCTGATCCTCACCAGAAACACATACTCTCTGTTGAGATTCCTCCGGCAGAGAAACAAGGCCAAATCTGCACATGAGCTCATACAAAATGATGGAGGACTGCACGAAAAACGCCGATGAACAATCATGCCCTGCTGTTTTCCACCCCGTTCCACACAAAGCATCTGAAATATTTCACTTTGAAGCTCTCCGTTTCACTCAAGAGCTCTGTGGAAACGGTGAGCATCAGCAATGACCCATGAAGACACCAATATCTGGGTTCTAGACAAAAAAGGGTCAATATAGCTGTCTGGGTGAAATGGAGGGGGGCATTTACTCTATGGGACTATTTATCCATTGCATAAATATCTGCCTTGTGACTGACTTCCCCTTTTCCAGTTCCATTTGGACTGAGCTGTGTTCATGCCTCTCTCATCTACTGAGCAGAGGAGATTAAAGGATTGGTTAACTAACCGTGCCAGCTGTGTTTGGTCCCAAAGCAGGACAGAGGCTATGGCAATGGGCTGAAAACAGGTGAGATGCTGAGGAGCCTGAGGTGGAAGCCAGCTGTGTGGTTGACACACAGCACGTGAAGTCAGACGGGCCTGATAATGCTCCCAAACCTGTGCACAGTCCCAGTGAGCCTCATACGGAAGAGAGTCCCAACCAGTGACAGCTCGTTGTCTCCCCACTCTCTTTTGGGTATGCATTTGTTGTCCGGTAGACTGTCTCTGATATTGTATATCTGTCTGTGATATTTAAGGAGAAAAATCACAGCCTTATAGTTATTATTTTTTTATTCTGCTTTATGTAAAGGTGACTGCTGTGGCTGAGAGAATTAAATATAATCCACTGGCTACAAGAAAATAGTTAGGCTTGCTATGCTAGTCGTTGGCCAGCAGACACCGCAAGGACACTCCGGAGCCTATGCTTGAATTTTACTATCATCACCACTGAATTTCAGTTTGTTTAAACTACTCCTAGCTTTAATTAGGCACAGTATATTTTGTTTTCCAGTGTATACTGTGGGTGTCTGATGAGGGAAACCCTATTTTGAGATCTTTGCTTTTTTTGGATCTTGAAGGAAAATGTATCACAGATGTCCTGACATTTCTTCACAGCAAAAATTAGTGCTTCCCCTTCATTCTTGGTGTCACAGTACACCTTTGTACCTCTGAAGCTCTACGGAGCTTCTGTGCTAACCCTGCATACATCCATGTCCTGGCAACAGGCTTGGCCAGGAGCAAGGCTTACAGAGAAATAGGCATGACTTGGCAAAATAAGCAAAGGGGTTTTATCCTTCTCTTGAGAGATTCAGAAAACATTTGGTGGTCTCTCTTATTTGAAGTAATATGTTTTGACAGAAAACAAATTCCTAAATTCATGCTGGAAAAATGCTAGCATTTCACTGCTGTGCGTCACAGTCTTTTCTAATATTTATGCACTTTCGATAACTCTAATAAAAAAAGTTCTAGGATTTTCTCCATAAGTACGAACTTGTGGAGTTCTGTCTTCTAAATGACACATCCAATTACTTATGTCATTATTTTAGTGAGTAACGAAACTCCTGAGATTTCTTCCAGCTAGTAGCTTCTTACTGGCTCAAAGCCCCCAGCTGACTGTGAAACACCATAAATTCATTAACTCTTGGTTTCAAAAAGACATCTTTCATTGCATCTTTTTTTTCCTCCAGTTTTAACTTTGCGGTAACAATTTCTTCTCATTCTATATTTCATTCTGTGAAAGAACTTGCACCTGTCACCTCTCTTTTGGAGAGGAGTAAATGCAATCTTCCTGAAAGATATGACAGTTCAAGTTTTATCCTTGTAGCATCACAGGCAACGTCTTACTGTCCTAAATACGACTTTTTCTATAGAGGTACCAGAAGGCCTCACTGTCCCTAGATCTCGCAATAAATTAAGGCACAGGGTTACTATGAGTGCATGATTCCAGTTTTCACTGAAGAAATATTTTTTACCGGGAATCAGGAGCTAAGCATCTGGAAAGATATGAGTTTCCTTTATTCCCCAAAGCTTTTTCTGGTTTCCAAAGGGAGTAATGTAATATTCATGGGTCTTCATTAGGGCAATGAAGGATGTGTTTGGATTCTCAGCAGACTGACCACTCAGAATGGGAACCTGGGAACTGGCCTTTTGTACAAACAAGTTGGTGTCATGGGTACGAGGAAGGACTTGGTTGGAAGGTACAGGAATAGTCTGGTGACCTTGGTGACAGTTCTTTAACTGTCATATGCAAAATGACTGTCATCAGCCTTATGGCAGAGGGTACCTGCTTAGTTGAGTGTTCAAAAATTATACTTTGTTTTCATTCAGGGTTGCCTGCACTAAACCAGGGGGACACTTCTTCATTTGCTATACAAGAAATCCAAAACTAAAACAGATCCCTCCTTTGCCGGCGGGGAAGAGCACTCACTATAAAAAGACATACCACATACTCAAAATACATCTTAAAGGAAACCAGAAAAACTTTAAATATCTTGTTTTTCAAACTCTTGACTTTCACTGGTTTGGCAGCCTCTGGGCTGGTTTTGTGCCTAGATATAATAATGCGTTTGCTTATTCATTTTTTATTT
The DNA here is from genome assembly GCA_013398915.1 of Dromas ardeola. NCBI lineage: Eukaryota > Metazoa > Chordata > Aves > Charadriiformes > Dromadidae > Dromas > Dromas ardeola. Next base: position 1,137,301 of record VYZM01018155.1, read on the forward strand.
AATCCATGGACTCCTGTCATTTTTAATATATTGTAAGGATTCCTCACCAGACCTTCAAAGGGACAGAAGAATATGCTCTCAATTGCCCTACTCATATTTTATCATGTCCCTGTTTCACCAGTCCAGCAGTTATAAAACAGAAGACAGAATTTCTATAGATTTCAGACAAAAAAGAAAACAGAACTATGGGCATGAGATTTCTGTTTGTATACAGTCACTATAACTATCCCAGATAACTCTTTCTCAGGTACTTGGAAAGTGATACACAGCAGTAAGACTGGTCTTTCAATTTTAAGCTCCATTTTAAATGTACCTCTGGTTTGATGGGAGTCTGTAGGAAGGCTTAAGAGATTGAGGTATGGCAAAAGATGAAGTGAGTCCGTGCAGAAGCAGTAGAGATATATAGCGCATAGCAAATAATATAAGAACGTGGAAACTGTGCAACATCCTTTTATACAGGTTGCCTTTGCAGAAAAGCATTCTTGTTTTTATTTCAAGGAATCGCCACTACAGCAGTTCCAGCCCCTCCTCAGGCAGCGTTGCATTCTGAGCAGCAAGGGCTAAGTGCCGCCATACAAACTGCAATCTCCACAGTTTTTATTCACGCCTAATTTTAAGTCATGAATGCAAATCCCTTTGTACACCTTTTTGTTTCTAGCCACCTGACAGTTAAAATCTCTCTTAAATACCTGGGAATGATATAAGCATCAACTATTACCTCATGGAAATGGCAGCCACACTTCCCTTGCAGGAATTCTTTGTAACGTCCCATGGTGATGACAAAGGTGTCAACAACTTCATAGCCGAAATTTTTTGCTGTATCCAGAATAACCAAGTTTTCATTCCACAAGTTTTGCACTTCTGCCTGCATTCCAGATAAAATATTGCAATGTTTTGTCAGAATGACTGTTTAAAGGTTATTTTATTCTGCCACTGAAATGAATAGCAAAACTGCATTTTAAATAAAGCAATTATGTTATACTCCAAACATGAACTACTATAAATTCACTTTTGAAAGTAGCTATTCCTCCAAGACTATTGTAGGTTTTTGCAGAAATTTCTAAGAATTGGTTTTGCAGCACAAAAATAGTTACAAGACAATGTGAAAATGTTTCCCTTAATTCCACTACGAATCATGTTGATTTCAGTAAGATCAAGATTAAAATCAAGTTAGCAATAGCTATAATTACTTTTCAATAGTTGTGGAACTTCCTTCATAGAAATAATTTAATGTTGTTTAAAATAGAATTACTGGGTAACTTTTTTTAATATATACTTAACTAATATGAGGTGTAATTCAGAAAAAAATAATCCTATTATAAAGTTGTCTGCAACAAATGGTGAAAGTGCTCCTGTAAAAGAAAAATTCAGCTTCAAATCAAAGGCATTGAGACTCTTGCTTAAAAAGGAGTATAGGGCCATGAGCATCTGAGAAGTGGTTACACTGAAGAACAGATTATTATTTCTCAAGACACTGCAGGAGGCCAGGAATAGAAAAAAGGTTAGCCATAAATTTGTCAAGGCAGTGGATTTGACAGTGAAGACAGAAGGGCTTTGAGAGTAGCTGGGGTAATCCAGAAGTCCAGAGCACCCAAACCACGGGGGTAATTTGGCATATGATTCCAATATTGAAAGGGAAAAGAACGTTGGTTATGCACTGTAGTTGATTTTTGAAGTTTTATAAACTACTGGATGAGAAACAGAAAAAGACAGTCCTGGGAAGCCTTTAATACTCTTTCTGTCCTTGCCTTACCTACCTTCGATCTAACTTCTGCTTCCTCCTCCTAGGACTGAGCTCCCCTGAAAGCTATGGCAGGAGCTACGGCAACATTTCTTCACGTTGAGTCCAACCATTTCCCTACTGTATCCTAATTTGGTCATCTGGATAAATTAAGGAAGTGGTTGGAATCAGTAAGAAGACATTCGGGAAAGACAAGGCAGATAGATAGTACTATCTTAGAAAGAATGGGCAAAATCTGACAGGGCAGTCTCCGTAGCAAAAAGAAGGGTGAGAGTGACAGTAAGTCACACACTGAATACTGCAGTGTGTTATGGTTGCAAAAAGATGTGGGCGCCAGTCCCTGGTGTGATAGGAGTGCTGTACATAAACTACGAAAGCTAATAATTTTCTCTTTTCAACACCTGTGAATAGCTGGAGCATTACACACAGCGCTGGTAGGCATCATTTACTCCGCTCTGCCCTCCGGCGCTTCCCAGCCCCATCGCATCCACACATTTTGTATGTGTTCAACAGGAAACTACCGTCGAAATTGTAAATAAAAATATTGAATGGAATGAGTTACACAGCACACTGAAATGAGCCCATCTGTTGGTCTGAGAGTCTTGGACATGATTTAAACTGACTGTAACACTTGATTAACATACAAATAACATGCTAGATTCACTGGTACATTCCAGCTGCTCTGTAATGTTCTGGCTTCATAGGTTGGTTAAGATAGATTTATGGAGAGCCGTGCAATGCTGCCAGAACAGTGAATCTGATCCAGAAGTAACCATGGAGAAAGCCTAGGGAGGGCCAGCACTCGACATTGTACAAGGAGCAATCTGCCTACCCCCAGCTCAATTTCTCAACTTTGGCAGCAGGATTAATATCGGAGCTTCTTCTGGTTCCTGGGACGTCTGACTGAGCACGGCATCTCAGACGGTGCTCTGATTGCAGAGGAATCCACGAAATGAGGCAAATCGGTTTGAATCTGCATCAGCAAGCCGTATGAGCAAATACAAACATTATTCTTTCTTTGATCCACTTGAAGCTTGCTCAGCAGAGGTTGCAAGATATTTTTACCAGCTAGCAAAATTATTGCTGAAATGACAAGTCTTCACGAAAATGCTCTCTGAATATACCGTAGCTTACCTGTGACAGAGAATGTATTCCATCCACCGGGAGGTGAAAGCCCATCCCTATGGATTTGATAATTACCAGGATATTTGATAGATTTTCCCTGTTTGGCAAATAAATAAAAAAAAAAGATACACATTTTACTCAACAGACACATCAAAAGACATATAATTTTTATGTTTTCAAAGTCCATTAAGTGTGCACCCATGAGAAAACAAATGAAATGTCAGTATTTAAAATTTTTGGTTGTTTCTCATAATTTATGATATCGAGACTTGGAATAACACCAAGCACATAACATTACCTGTTCAACACCTTTTGGATAATTTGCAGGTGATTGGAATTAAGCCACTGAACACCACCTACAATTAATACGGTCTGGTCTGTATTCTCCAGGGGACGTGATCTGAAATCCAGAGAGGAAAAACAACACATGTTGCCTTAAAACAGATGGCAAACATTTTAACTGCATTGCATTGCATTTCAGTGAACTGTATCTGGCATCCTGATCAGAGGCTTGAAGTCATTTTCTACTATTTTTCAACCACACAATACGGTCCGCACACGTTATGTTTAATTGTTTACGGACTTTAATTGTGAAATGTGTTAAACATTTGTGAATAGAAAGCGAATACAAACAAGCCAGGAATAGAGTTTGTATGGTACCTCTGCAGCAGTTGTTCTAGTGCTTTTTCAAAAGTTGGTCTCTGGTTTGCGTTCATCCAAAACTGGGGATAGTAGGAGTAACTGATAAAGGTTTTCCCCTCATTGATATTATGATAACATTTAACATCATGAGTCTTTTGCCATTCCTGAAGAGTCTTATTCACTCTTTCTATTAGATAGTACATCATCCCTCTGTTAGTTGAGTCACCTATAAAAAGAATCTTTGGATAGAAAAAAAGATATGACTTAGAAGCTGTACACTCGAAATCCCAAAATCTAAGAAAAGAATACAGCTAGTCTGGAGGTTTTTATACCCTTCTCATAATGTTCAAGAAATATTTCTGTGAGCTGCCAGTTCTCCAGCCCTGACATCTCAATATTAAAGTTCTCCTTTAGCAAAATCTGTGTGATCTGATTAACAAAAAGATTATTATGTGTTTCAAAGACAAAAAGTATGGGTTATAGATGGCTATAGCTGCGCAGTTAGTCCTGCATTTTTCATCCTTGCTCATCATTTATTTTGCTTAAGTTTTTATTTCCTTCCAATCGCTATTACAGAGCCTCTCATGATTTCTTGCAACTTCCTGCTTTCCTTCCTCCAGTTTTTCATGTGGTTTGTTCCTACACAGCACGTCTTGGTTAATGTCTGTCTTCCATAGTTGTGATTCATTAGAATTTACACCAAAGAGACACAAACACATGCACACTCACACATCAATGGATGCAGCTGCTGCCTTATTTGTAGAGCGATGGGCTTTCTGCAATTCCAGAGAGGATGGCAGATAATGTGAATAGAGTCCTGGCATGTGTGATGTGGCCACCAGGAAGCATCATGGCCTGAAGAGAGTTAGAAGTGCTGTCACGATGACAGAAGAACTTCGAGTACCAACAGTCTTTGCTGTGCTACTCTGAACTTGCAAAAGACTGAAGAAGTCAAATTTGAGCTTGCTCCTACGCATTCTGTAGACTCCCTTGACAAATCAAACATCTCTGTATGTGGAGACCACAGAACTTTACATGTGGGGTTTTTTAATGTAATTGCCCTATTTTTAGCGGATAGGACTAGCATTTCCTCCTACTGAAGAGGACATGTAAGCAATGACAAGAGTCCAAAGGGGAAGAGAACCCAGGTTCACTGTGGTTTGCCAATGAAACTGTGTGCGTAATCGGTTATTACCACAGTCATCTCAGCCAGAAATCCACACAGAGGAGCATAAACGTAAAACTGGGAGTCAGAAACCCCGTAGAGCCAAAACACAGTAACAGTCCTGTTCTCTGCCCAGCAGTATGCTGCTTCGCCTACCTCTTCTGGCACTCAGGATAGTTGGCACCCTGTAAGTTGGGTTTTTGTTGTTTGTTTTTTTTTAAATTTGATTTGGGATTTGATGCTTTACCACTTCCACCTTGAATATTTGGTTATGCAAATAAAATTACATGTTTAATTGTACATTACCAAAGCTTCTCTTAGAGATTTTACGTGGTGAAAGCATCTGGGACTTCTCTCATCTAACACATCTCTATTTACCTATTCCCTTCAGGGATGTCACAGTTTTAGAGACTGATTCCAGTTCCCACTATGAACCTATTGTGAGTAAAAATAAGCCACAACAGTGTATCGATGACAGTTCCCACAGAACAGAAGAAGTTTCAGATAAACATTCCCTTATCTGATGTGATGGCCAAGAATAGGCATGACAAGGACTTGAACATCCCATGCCTCCCCATTTTGGGCTGCAGAGAAGTCTTTGATAGATTATGTATGGTAGCAATCATTAAAACAAGCACTGAGGCTCTTTCACCTCCTGTCCTGGACCTCTCAAAGCTGCTTCAGAGAGTAAATTCTTAAACAGCTGCTGTTTATTCTTGGACTGCACAAGCAGTTCCCTCACATGCAAGGGGATTTCCAACTCTTTTTCACATTGTGTCAGAAGAAACCTCTTTAAACCAAGCATAACATGAGTCAGAGAAGTCAAGGATCCTTGGATCCTTGGAAGGACTGGTTGGATATTCTCTCTTTCCCTCTCTGGCAGACACAAACATGCACACTATTATTTATAATTAGGAAGACAGTCCATGCTTACAATATGTCCTAATTCTAAAGTAGTTTAACATGAGGTTTTAAACAATTCTTTTAACTTGCAAAATCTTTTAATCCCTTCAGTCTGTCTATATCCACGTTTTTTTATTCTCCCTTTCTTAAGTCCGTCACTGTAGTATGTAGATGTGTATCTATTTAAAAAGCAGTTCTCAGATATTAGCAGGCAAGGATATCATTAACTTGCAATGTGGGTGAGAACATTTCTGTAAAAACACAGAACATCATTAGCAGAATAACAAACAGGCTCTACCAAGTTACACACATAGAGCAGTTGGTAGAACATGCTAGACTGTTTTTCTTCTACTTCTAATAACATATGATACCATTTTGTTATCATTGCACATGGGGATTTCTAATTGCAAAGGAGCATATTCAGCTATTAATTACACTGATTTGGCAGATGTGTCATTTTTATCTCACTCCTTATTCTACTGTGACTAAGATTCTGACAGATATTTTCTCCTTCTAACTGTATTTGGTCTACTCACATCTACCACTGAATACAAATAGCAGACCAACACTTTTTGTGGAAAAAAAGGAGAGAAGAACCACGGCCAAGGGCAATGAACACGATGCACAGTCTAGTTTTGCCAACAGTGTGTATTCTCTAGCAATTTAAGTGTGAAGTGTCATTCTAAACTTTTCTGATGTCTCAAACATCGCAGACCATCAAAGACTGAGATAGGCTCATCAGCTTCTTTCCCATTTTTTCATTACGTCAAAACCAGAGCAAACCCCCCACCCCCTCAATTTACACTATTAAATACTTTAGCATTGGAGGGCTTTACAATTCCTAGATGCACACACATGTAAGCAGTGGATCCATAAGTGCGTTTGCAAGTCTGCCCTGAGGTACCTAGCTGGCCAGGTCTGCAGATGGGATGGGACACTCCTTTAAAACCAGTACCAGGAGAGACAAGGTAGGTAAGATCACGTCTTACAGTGACAGTTCTAGCCCTTAAGTGCCATTACGCTGGGCACCCTATGAAAATATCAGGTGGGCATTGGAATAGTATTACTGTTGTTGCCTGATGTTCTGAGAAGGGGGTGAAAGGAGTCAGAGAAGATTCCTTTAGAGCAGTCAGTGTAACTGGACAAAATAACTGTTAGGGCTCAGGTATGCTTCTTGAAATACTGTCACAAGACTGACAAGACTGCACACAGCCCATCTCTGAAGGAGTAAGTTCTGAGTCTTAGAACACCTCCATTTTCAGTCTTAAGTGAGCTTTTTGTGAAGGAGGTAAAGCAGAAGGTTAGGAAATTAGATCAGACAGCTAATGCTATTGAGCGTCTGGGTGTCCATCTGGGAATGCGTACTTATTCCTAGGAGAAGGTGTGGCTGAGCAGGATGAGTCAGGAATGAGACAGATGGCAACATCACACTGGTGAGGAAATTTCAGTAGGGAAATCAACCTGAATGCTCAGAAACTAGTCTGCTAAGAGAACACTTAAGACTTGATGTAAGTGGGGAAGAGAGAAATGAGCCAAAGTGGACTTGTGGTTGTGCAGAAAACCACATCAGAAGTGTAGGTTATCCTCAAAGATGTCAATTATAATAACAATATTCGCTTTCAGTCAAGAAGTCTTTGACTGTTCAAGTCCGTACCAGGACTGTATCACTGGAATCATGCAAATATTTTTAACTCCAGCTACTTTTCTTCACAGTGAAATCACAGCATTGTTGAAAGCTACATCATTAAAACTAGGTCTGCAATATGTGAAACCTATTGTCCCTGCCCTCTAGCTCTGATAGAGTTCTTTGCAGTTGTCACAGGAGGGGATCGTCAGTCACGCTATGGAGACTGGGTGCACTGGGATTTTAAAGGGAATGATCTGCCGTAATTAGAGAGAAGATCTCAGCTAGAAAGATGGGTGTGCATTCCTTGTAACCCAATGCATCCCAGGCTGATGGATGCATAGTACAGCAAATCTGCACACACAGAGCACCCATTCATTAAGACCTTGTCTGCACCCAACAATCTGCTTCTAACTATTGGTCCAACCATGCTGTGAGACATGTAAATCCTAGAAAAATAAACAAATTCTTCTTTTTCTTCTCCCCAGAGAAAATCCATGTGGAAGAGGAGGACGTTTGTAGGCAATTCTACCTGCTTTTCAAACTGCCCTTGTGCAGAGCTGGCCAAGGACATTTTCTTGTGGTATGCAGACCATCAGAAAACATCTTTCAAAGCATCCACCTTTTGCAAGTCAGCTTCACTTTCAGCAGATGCTTGGAAGACTCAAAGGCTAAAGTAAGTGGTGTTTGGCCCCAGAAAGAAACATTACACCCTTCAACTGACTCAAGAGCTTCGATGAATTAGAATAATCATTCAATGTAATTGAATGTGTGGTAGCTGTGGCCACATTTATTTCTATACAGTTGCATGAACTTACTATAGTTGTGTGTGCCATGTAGTATTTGATATGATTTGAACCAGGGGCTCTGGGGATGATTCTGCATTTAGCTCTATGACAATAACGAGCAAAATGATGGCTCAGGTACATAGAATATGAAAATTTCTTTACAGTCTGGCACAAAGGCTGAGTCATGTACTGTTCAGGTCAATGGAGGATTTGTCTGCAGGATGACTAAAGGATCAGGCATACATAAGTCCTTAATTTTACCAGACAAAGAACAACACTTTCTTGCAGACAAATGTTTTCAGTGTCTTCTGTTGCAAATGTTTAGTGTGAAAAATTCCATTATAGCTTACAGGCTTTAAAAGATTGTGTAAGCATTGTGGAATTCACTTCTTAACCAGACCTATCATTATAAATTAACCACACTTAGGAAATTTAAACACCTGTAAGTCTAAAACACTACTTAACTTTAAAATATTATGAAGAAATTATAAGTTAAAATTCCTGTTTTAACAGCTGAATTTTAAGTACTTCAGCAAATATTGCCTTTTCATATTTCCTGTTCTTAATTACACATGACTCAATGGTACTTTATTATAAGACTAAACTCTGAGTAGTATTTCTCAATGGTAAACAAAATACATATCCCCCTTGCTATTGAGGCCAGCTTTCTATATGCTGCTAATTGGATAAATAATGACCTGTTAGAGCTCCTTTTCCTTCACCCATTTTTTAAAGTTCTTGTACAAAAATCAAAGCATCATATCTGAATAGAATTGCATACATATTACAGCAAAAACTCATTGACCACAGTTACAGAGGATTTTCTTGACCCAATATAATACAGATATAGTATTTTTATTATGATTGCCTATTTCTTTGATTCAATTAGGACATATATGTGGAGTTCCCTAAGAAGAAGGCAGCTTGCATCTCACTACTATCAGAGTTTAAAATGGAGGAGAAAAAGGACTATAGATATTAAAGGTGGACTGAATGAAATCTACTCAGCCAGAATCACCTTAGCCTCAACACTTCAAGATTTGCCTGTTTACTGTGTCTGAAATGCAAACATATGACTGACTAGTCTTGCCAACACATCATAAAGCAAAATAAGGCCTCATAAACTGTTTTTGTGGATGTATATCCTTTTCTCATGTCTCCACCAATCTGAGTGTTATTGTTTCACTACAGGCGGTCTTGCATTTTTATGAGACAGAAACAACTTAGCTCAAACACAGTTTTATAGGCACACAAATTAAAATAACAGTTAATGATGATGTGAAATCAATTGGAAGTCATAGTCGGGGAAAATGAATTTCTGTTATAGAGAAAGGAGATGATAGTTTTAGAGATGAGCTCTGAAAAACAAATCAATTTTAATATGACATAAAAGCAGCCTGGAGTTAGAAAACAAATTAGAAAGCATTTTTGAAGGCTTATTTATGCTGCAGATAAGAAAGAAGGTCTCTGTTTGTGTGACCATAAACATATTTCAGAAACATTGACAAATGCATAAAAGAAATTAATGAGCAAGAGACAAATTTGAATGCTGCATTTTACTGTTGTTCTATGTAACATGAAAAAAACAGAATAATTGCACTTAAAGATACAGTTGATCTTACATGTGCTGCATTTCAGCCAAAAAGAGCATTCACTTTTCGTCTTATTTCATCACTTGCTGAAGTGATCAGGGACAGAGCACAGCAGCGGTTAACTCATTACATGCTTCCCTTCACATTCATTAGAGATAGAAACGCAAGTAGGCTTTTTTTCTTTTTCTTTTTTTTCTTTTTTTTTTTTTCCATGTAAAACTAATAGGGGAGCATAAGAAAACAGCCTGCAGTTATCATAGTTCACAGCGGCATAGAGATTAACACCTCCTATTTAAAAGAGAAGACATAATCACAGACACATTGTTTATAATGTTTATCATGATGTTTTTAATTGTAAGAAGTAAAGCCAGCGGTTCAGAATTCTGAAACCAAATTATATTTTTTCCAGGACAAAAATGAGAGACTTCAGCCTAGTGAATCACAAATGTCACTACTTGCTTTAACTGTCATTCCTGCTGAAATCTTGCATGACTGAATTTTTTATGAAGGTATTCAGAAGTGAAATTCAGTCATAGAGGGCTGTTAGTGTTTTGATGGAAGGTATGATGTCATTTGACCCAAAGACGTTTCAGACATACATGTCTCTGCTTTCCTGAGGAAGGATTGGTAATTATGTAGGGTGTATGGAGGTTTTATTGCCTTAGTTCAGAATAAACTTTGGGCAAGAATTCAGATGTAGATCATGATACGTGACTCCTTTATAAAGGATTTTGAACTCCAGTGACCAGAGTTATACAAGCTAAATATTCAGTGTGGTGGCATACTAAAAAATCCCAGCATACAGAGGCACATGGGTTAGTTGAGCCCAGTTTGAGAAGTGGACACATGAGTGAGTTCTGCTGTTCTTAGCTAACTTCAGCAAATGACAATATAAATCAAACAGCATTCTAGATCACCTCAGTGTCCTCACTTGGGTTGATGATTTTCGCCCTTATGTTTTGCACTCGCGCTTTTTTTGCAATCTGCTTACAATTCCAGTGTTGAAACCTTCTGCTTATTTCATTATGGAAACTATGATGTCATTAGTTTAAGAAGTCAGTGATCTCTGTAGTGCTTAAAGACAAGGTATATAATGGTTTGAAACTAATATCACAAATTAGGAAATAAAAATATTTATAGATGGTTACCAAAACCTCTTGTATAATAAAAATGTATTTGTTCACAAGAATTATATCTTGCTGGCTACTCAACAGCTCCCTTATAAAAGATCCAGGTTGCTTAAATATACACAATAGCATACAATGCAACTGACAGGTAAAAGTCCCTTTCAATGAGAACCTGAAAAAAATACTTTTTCTACTACATTGCTGAGACTATTTAAAGTAATATTAAAGTTTGCCTTAATCACAGGCAGAATCAGGACCTTATCACCCAATGGTCCTCACAAAATGGTCCTCACCCAAGCAGAGGTCTGAAGACAGTCTCTTAGCTCTTAAGTTGTTCTACAGACACAAGGGAGTTGATCCAGGCTCTACATTTACTTATTTGGTGAAGGAAGCAAAAATGCTGTTGCAAAACGCCACACAAAGTTAAAACCACTGCAAAGTTATGACAAAAATAACATCAGCAGGAAGATACAGGAGAAATATACCAAAAGGGGAACATATGTTAGAGTGATCACTTTAAAAGAATAAACCAGTTAAATGGACATCTGTGCAAAGGTAATAGGGGTGATTCAGCAGATTTCTACAGAGCAGTGAAGGTTACCAGACAATGACAGAAGACTTTTGCAAAAGATGAAAAATGGGAAACAAGTGCAATTAGTTTTACAGAAAATTTTCTCGCAAGGTGTTAATGTAGATCACATAGGATCTGGCTCTCATCTGACCCTAAAATAAACTGGTGACCCCAGAGAGTCACAACACAGTGGAATTTGAATCAAGCTTACAAACATTCATTTCATATACTTGGTTTTAATGGACCCTTAACAAACGCTGTCCTGTTTTTGACACTGGTGAACGTGAGTGGTCGGGTTCAGGAGGTGGGAATGTCAGCATAATCCTCCCAGCAATACCCTGGCAATCCACTGCCATGGTGGTGTATTTTTCCTCTGCTATCCTTCAATTGCCTGACCAAAGGGTGTTTGCTTATTGAAACAGCCCGATGTCTGTGGAAATTAAAGACCAATGCAAAGCTATCAAATTCTTCTGTATTTTTTGCTGTGGTCAATCCAAAAGTGCTTGGCTTGTACATGAGGAGCAAATCAAGCCTCTCCTCTGTCATACAAACCTATGTTTTTCAGAAAAATATGCTAGGAGAAACCCACAGCTCCATAGTAATGGAGAAAACTGGAGGCAGAAATAAAGCCAAATGGCAATGAAGGACTTTGTGCAGGACAAGAAATGATCAGAAAAGGAGGAAATGTTAATTGAAAGTCTATTATTTTTGTGTTTTTCTATATAGAAATGCTCTCGGATTTTATCAAAATGACACTTTTAGTTACTCTTCTGTTACCCAGACAATACACTATAAAAATGTTTATAACAATTAATTACTTACTTTCTGGATACTTGTATCCTCAGTAAGGTACCTGAGCCTCAGATCAGAGCTCTCTCTCAACAGTTTTACAGTCATAGCATGCTTATTAAGGAGACCTTGTATTTCCAAGCAACCACCTTAGAAGCTTCACTACAAGAAAAGAATGTGCAAGAAGACTTGGTAAGATTAGTGTGCACAAGCAATGCCATGCATTAGGTACGCAGCAGAAGAAACCCAACTTGCATGTCAAGCGTGAGACAAACTGTGACAACAATGCAAATCCGTCCTCCATTTACAGTCCTTGTGTACTCACTGCAGGTCTAACTGGTAACCACGTACACCGTAGGTCTTGAAACTCCACTGGTGTGACCTAAGCTCCTGTGCAAAATGGCAGCAGACAACTGTGGCTGCATATGAGGCTAAATTATAGAGAATTGTTGCTTTTCATCCCTGTGGATTTTCCATCCGAATCTGTTTCCAGTTAAAATAAAAAGGGATTTTTCCTACACATCAATCATAACATTGTTTTTAAAGCTTTAGGACACTAAATAGCAGGTAAATAAAAACAAATTAACATGTAAAATCTGTTACATACCCTTCTGCCCTCCACACAGCGTTGGAGCTCAGGCTTGGTGAGCACAGAGTATCGGCAGCCGTGGGGCTGCCACGTTATTTCTCTCCAGTCACAGGTCCTATTGTCAGAGCAGCTGAGGCAAGGGACAATCCACTGCCCTGGAAAACAGCAACGGGATGTCAACACCTTCTCTGTATTTTTGTGAGTAGCTTTATTATACAGCAAGCGAGACATTTTTGAGTATTTTGTCACGGGAGTTTTCCCTAAATTAAATGCCCCCCAGCCCTTTGAAGAGATGATTTCCTTCCCCTGTGTTATATGCCCTTTTCATTCATTTACGGTGGTAGCTTTTCCTTTCCCTGAAAGAGCTGCGAATGCTCAAATTTGACAGTTGTTTGTGGGTTCATTTCTCAGTTTATGTTGCCTTTCTTGCAGCAGCTTGTCCTTTCTCCACATAAGGGATACAAGAAAGAGAAAGGAAGTGAGGAGGATGAATGCAAAAAGAAAATATTCACATTCAGAAGTGTCTAAAGACAAGATTCATTCTCATCTACAAGATTCATCTCATCTAAAAGTTGGGTAGCTGGGCGAAGCTAGACTTTGAGAGACCCTTGACAGAAAAATTAAGCAAGAGAGAGGATGACTTTCCCTAGAAAATATTAATTAATTTGTGAGAATTCAGAGGACTTTCCCAGATCACACATACACATTTCAGAAGGTGAAAGTAAGGTGAGATGAATAACCTACGTGATTTATTAAAGCCTGATCCCTATTTTCAAAAATGATTTTGCAGATTGTGTGTTTTAGGCGTCTCTTACTTAAGGTTGAATGGTTTTGTTATTTTGGTTTTCTAAAGCTATTCATTTCCAAAATCCTCCTGGAAGTTTGAGGGATTTAACTTTTGAAGGAAGACAAAAAACTTTTGAGTTGTCCTTATATTCAGATCAACACAAGAAACACTTTTTCGAACCCATACAAGTGTCCTGACAACATCTCCAAATGTCTGTGTACCTCTGCCAGCAAAACTTACTTTTGCTCTGATTAAAGGCATTACACGAGGAAGAGCTCAGAGGCCCCCAGGTCCTTGTGTCAGTGCTATCAAGCCTTGCTAGCACTGCCGGGCTTCTCACCGCAGCCCAGCAAAGGGCTCCAAAAGCAAATGTTTGCAGAGTAGACCTGGCCTTAGAGTTTGTGACCCTCACAGACAGACAGCAGCTCAGCTGGCTGTGCTTCGCTGGGTGTGATAGATTGCTGCTACACAAGAAGCCACAGCAAAGAAACAAGGCTGCTGCCTATCAGCATTTATCAGGCCAGGGACCAAGTGGGAGGCTGAGTGAATCAACCCTGCGGGATCCCAGCGGCCTTGGGAGAGTCAGATGCTACCTCTGGAGCAAGGGAATTTCCAGGGAGGCAGCCTGCACTTGCGCTCAGCAAAAACCCCACGCAAATATGTTTTGATAAGTAGCAGGATGAGTTGTCTCACCAGATAAAGAAGTCCTTCTAAAGAAAAACATTGAGAATTGTTTGTATGGGAGCCTGCACTGGCACATCTAAGGGCAGACTATATCCCATGGTGCTACGGCCATGCAGCTCCAGCTGCTGTGTAGCCTGCACAGCAGACGCTACTTCTGCCCCATGCAGAAGATGCTCACCCCACCCTCAGCTACACTTGTAGATGATGTGGAGCAAATAATGGCAGACTGAACCTAAACAAAAGCCTAGACACTGACTTTACCATGCTGTGGGTCAGTGAGCACAACCCAACTCCCCTGGTTCCCACGGGTGCGGTTACTTCCTGAAGGTTCCCGCAGGGCAAGCAGCCCCGTTCAGCATGGAGGAACGACGGAGAGGAGGGACAATGGTGGTAGGGTGCAAGTGGGGAGATGGAGCTGCCCAGTGCTCCTTGCTCAGAGGAGTTTCAAACTTGCATTGTCTGTGTCCCACCTCTCCGTCGTTCCTCCATGCTGAACGGGGCTGCTTGCCCTGCGGGAAAAAAAATTATATGAAAACTGGGCATTTTTTTCCTGACATTGTAATTTTTCTTTCAAACCAAATACATAAAATTTCTGGCAATGTCTACAACATCTGAGATCCCTCATTTTATAGAATTTTCTTCTTAACATCCCATACATTTATGAGCTGATCTGGTTTTAGGTAATAAACTAGAAAAGTAGAACTATATAAAATGAATATTAAGGAGCTGAAATATCTGCATAATAAAAGTTTAAACTTTGGCAACTGAAAGTGATAAGTACCTTTTGAAAAGCTTCTTTCAAATATTTGGGTTTATATTCAACAGCTCTCTAGGTATATTAAGAAAAAAATAGATCCATTTTGGCATATGCTAAATGTTAGTGGTAAATGTAAAAAAAAAGAGAACAAGGATATATGGAGATAAATTCATGTTTATAGGAAGCACTGACATTTAATGTTAACAGAATAGTTGCAGGTTTTGTATTTACATAGATTTTTTTTTAAATGATGGGTGTAAATTTATGCATTTTTAATCCAATTATTATAAACTTTTCCTACTGTAACTTCACAGCAGTTAGTTAATGCATTCTTAACCTTCAAAAATAAAATCGGCTCTAACAGGCAAGGGAAAGTTTACCTGCAATTCAATGTAAGAGAGTAGGAAAGAGAGAGCTGCTGTCAGTTTATTCACAGATTAAAAACTGGTAAAAACAAAGTTTTGTGAAAGCCTGTAAGTAGGAGGTTTTCACAGGAAGACTGAAAGTAAACTGGATTTTTGGCTCGTTAGAGCAGTTTATCAGTTGCATACATAAATCTTCTGCTTAAGATATGAAATTAAACATTGCCAATACTGCCCAAAACTGCTGCCTTAAAATGGCATGAAAACAAATATACTTTTAACATAATTCATTAGGACTGTTTAATATGTATTTAAAAAATATTAGCCTAAAGTTAAAAGTTTTAACCAATAAAGGCTGTTCACTTAATGTGATAGTTTTTGTTTCTTCTTTCAGCATCTTTTATTTTTGTTCAACCTTTCCCATTGTCATAGCCACAAAGACACATATTTTGCTTTCAGGATCAAAATCAAAATTTTTCTATAGTGCCTAACAATTACCCATATAAAAAGAAAAAAATATCCTAAACTGCAACTCAAAATTTAAATATTTAACCTAAACTGATGCTAAACATAGCTTGTTGATTTATGACTAGTTTACTTTTACATTTGGTGTCTATTTGGCACCCTAAGACTTCTAAAAATCTTTTTTTCCATGAATAGGCCATAGAAATATTTTTTCTTTTGCTTTGAGCTGCATTTATGAAAAACAAATTAAAATTATTTTTAAAAGGACATGATTTTGATGCTGCTGAATAAACGGCCTTAGACCTACAGACTTACGTCCAAACCGAAATTTGCTCCATGTACCCAAAGGAGACACTCATTTGGTTGAACATCAGTTTATGCCTCTGCTGGACCCAAATCCCGGTAGCAGTTGAAGGCAAAGAGAGAGCTCATATAGAATTATGTTAAACTGGATAAAGTTGCAGAAAGCGTGGAAAGAGGGATACAACTAAAACAGGCATGTCACAGCAGCGAGGCAGAACATTAGAAGTGAAGCTGTGATCTCTCACCCGCCAGATTTTCTAATTGCCTGCAAATGGAACTTCCGCAGACTGCAGCGGCCTGATTCACCTGCAGGAATTTAGCGCAACTTGGGGTTCTCATGCTCTCTATCAGCTGTGTCTCTCTGAGGAGCCAAACACACGGTTAGTGCTTGCTGACTTCTGTATTATTGATAATACGGCAATACTGAACAAAGTGCTAATTTTCCTATGACAGCCTGGTTCAAACCCCATTGAATCAAAGGGGATTTTCTGAAGCAAAAAGGATGTTCGTTGCTATAAAAATCTTAATTTCGTTCCGTGATCTAAACAAGATGGAAAGAGAGAAACTTCCCCTGTTGAATATTCCAATTTGTATTTATTGATTAAAAATTAAAAAAAAAAAAAAGGAGAGAAAGAGAGAGGGAGAGAAGGAAATGGTGTAAATTAAGTGCATATTTGGTAAGATGCTGAGCTTCCTCCAAAGAATAATGCCATGGTGACTAGGACAGGAGGTGGTCAATTCTGCCTTTGGTTAGACCCTGAACTACTGTCTCTACACTGCATCAAAGGACTAGAAATGAGGCATGAAATCCTGGTCGTACTGACCTGCAAAACAGACTTCTAAGTTTTGCCATTAATGTCAGAGGAACCAAGGTTCCATCTCTGTCTCTGCTGCTCTGCCTCACCCTCTGCCTATGTCTGCACAAACAGAAGCTTTTGCCAGCATAGATTGATTTTGCTGTGGTGGTACCTCAGTATCCTTACACAACTAAGCTGTTCCCTGGCGTAAGAACAGCGTGCAACGCTGCCTTACTTCTGCAGAAATTCTGAGTTTTCTTCTGAGAGGAAACGCCATTGCTTGGCTACTCTGAAAATTTAACTTATTTAAGTAAAAGAGATGTTGCTGCTTTAGCTGGGAATTTGCAATTGCTCCCATATGTGTTAGGAAAATGTTCACTGCCAGGATTAGGATATCATTTGGTTGTTACAAATTTGGAATGATTTTCCACAAAAAGCCATGCAGCCAAAAAGCCATCCAGTTCCAGTTGGAAGTTGTGACATACATGAAAACTATACAGCCAGTTACTGCAAACCCCAGACCTACGCTCATTAGACACCTCTTGGCAATCTTCACTTTATAAGGAGAAATTATTCTTCCCTGTTTAATATACTTGTCCTTTGAGACCACATCTTCTGAAGCTTGTTTCCATTTTAATTGTGTATATTATTCGCAATAAGGCTGTAAAGGATATTTTATATTCAGCTCCACTTAGCTAGATGCAGTATTCAAAAGAAGCATGTTATATATCAGGAGAAAACAGATTATCTGCCCCAGAAGGAATCTTCTGTGGATTTGGTTTGGGTTTTTTAGTCAGGAACTTCATGTCCTGATATAGTAGCATAGGATGGGTTGTGTTTCTTTATGATTCACAACTTGCTGTGTGATTAAAATACCCTGCTAGATACAGTAGTGTCTCCTTTGTGTGTTCCCTTCATATAACAAAAAATTAATATATGTCTCTGTTTCACATGAACTGATGCATTCAGGCAGTTCCCACATTCCTTTTACTTTCTATTGATTATTCCATGTGTTTGTGCAAATTTACTGCTGTAAGAAGCTGCTCCTATCTATGGCAAGATAAAAAATACAGTTGTGCTAGTAGACCATACAGGAGTGTTGGGTTATTTTTCATTTGTCCAATAAAGAATTGAACAAAATATTGTCTAATCAAGCAACAACTTAAGCTATGAATAAGACTGCACACCTGAGTAGTCCTGTGGGTTACTCAGATTTGTTAAAGTACACTTGCATAAATCTTCATCAAACTGTGACCTACACATGAATACCTGTCCGACAATCTGTTGCCATCTGGGTTCTCACTAAACCAAAAAGATATCTTGATTGCATTGGTTACTGTATAATGTTTTGATTTTTTTTTTAAGGTCTCAATAGATGTAAAACCACACACTTTACTGATTGAAATTGTAATTTGTTTTTGTGTTTCCAATGTAGAAGCGGAAATATAAAATTCAAAACGTTGTGTTCTTTTTCTAAAGCTAATTTTTACTTTTTAGTAGATAATCTGGTCCATTTAGAATAAAACATTTTTATTTTAAATGGTTTTGATGGAAATATCTCAATGCATTTTAAAGGCTACATGACAATAACACAAGTAGTGGTGGATCACTGATTAGAAACTTATTAAACAACAAATTGTCATGTAAACTAATTAACCTGATTTTAAAAATCTGTAACTATTACAAGGGATTAGTTAAATTTATTGTGCATAGGTTAGTGCATGTCCATAGAAAAGAGGAAAGTTTCTAGTTTTACTTTGACGAGTTAATTTTCAGAAAAAGAGGATTAAATACAAACCTTTTGTATCTCCAGCTTCACAGGTCTTAAACACCGTCTGTGAAATTGCTGAGAGGTATTCACGAGACAGGGGCTGCAAGCCACAGGACTCTTCTGGACGAATTCGAGAACCACAGTCCTGAATTAAAATGAAATCTGTGAAAATGACAGCACCGCACCCATCCATATGACTTTGAAATCCTCTTCAAGGACATTTAAAGAGGAGAAAAGTTATTTAGGGTTGGTTCTGCAATTCATGAATCCTTTGCTTTTCAATATATATATTTTAATATGAAATTTAGAATCCTTTTTCCATTCAGACAATGGTTTTGTAATAAATTACCCCAATCCACAGTAAACGTACAAGATACTACATTTGCTAAAGATATAAGAAAATTTATTAAGGCAAACATATATAACATTCATGTAATGTCATGTTGTCTCTACTTATCATACAATCTCTACCTATTTGCCCTCAGCAATTTTGTACGCATATCTGCAGTCATATGGAATACATTTCTGTGATGAAATGCCCCAAATTAGATTCAGGAGATAAAGGTGCATAAAGGAAAAGAGAAAGAAAAACGAAAAATCACAAGGGGAAAATGTTTGAGCTAGTAGAGTGGTTACAAAAACTTATTAGGTGTACTGAAGGAAAGGATTTAACGTAAGTATAATCTTCTTGTGGGTCTTCATGTGAGATGTAATCCATAGCGAACCTCAGACACTACCATAATGGTAACATAAATAATGGATGTATTTACGTTTAAAAACATCCACCTTCTAATTAATTTTCTTCGTAGAAAAGAATCTGACCTTTTTTCATGTTCTAGTTTAAGAAGAGTTCACTAAGACCCACAATTAACACAGAAATCTTTTTTCTATGTTTATGCTTGGATACATGTTTATGCTGATGATTAAATCAACAGAATGTAGTAAAGAACTGGAGGCTGCTAATGCAATGGCATACATTGTAAACACACTTCATAAGGAACTGAGTTTCTCACATTTTGATAATTTCTAATAAATTTTGTAGGCATTAGGAGAAACATATATGAGAATTAATTAATGCTTGATGCCTAAAAAATTAGCAGTAACAATCTGGAATACCAATGAATCAATGTGAAATTAACTTTCCTAAAATTTGCAAGGAAAAAGCATTATTGGCTTTTAGAAAACTTGAACATTATTCTACATGGAAAGACAGAAGTGCTGCCAGCTCCCAAAAATTTCAGATGAAATATCCTGATAAATAGTGATTCCTTACTGTAAGTTTTAGCGCATGTGGGTTCTTACCTCTTAAGTAATGGGCTACATCAACCTCGTGGCTTACACTTATAATGTTCAAGCATCCACTGACATGCTATAAATGACATCACAGCATTTGTGACATTGCGCAATTCTTTTGGTAATTTTAGACATCTACAGTATATATGGCTGCATGAGTTGCTCATTCTCGTTTTCTTTTATCATTTCAGCAGAGAAATAGCATTCCTAGGACACATTTTTAAACTGTTTTAGATGTGCACTTCGGGATAAATTGAATCACATCCTAAAAATACCTTTCTCCCTCAACTGTAACGAGAGTTTAGAACAATTCAGAGGCATATACCTACATTAGTTCAGATTTAAAATTACTTTGAAAAAATACTCATCCTCCATACTGCATTGCCCAAACTGATGCTGTTGCCAGTTGTTTAATCAGAAGATAGAAGCATTCTGGGGTCAGTGTTAGCTTAAGAAATAGTGTCTACTATCTCATATTTCATTGTCTCACCCTCATTTCAGTATTGTGTTCACCAGAACATAATGAGGGTTTTTTTCACCAAAACTAAAAAGCTATAAAACTGGGACTTAAAGTTGTAAAAAAGATCATTTTATGACAAAGGAGAAAATAATATGAAAATTTAACCATGGCAATCATTACTTAATGTGATTTTATTTTTAAATACTGTATGAAATATGAAAAATGCAGTTTTAGTCCTTTCTGGCTAAACAGAATATTGGCCATGCTAATGTTCAATAATACAAAATTTGCCTTTTTAAAGAATTGCATATGCTTAGTACTACTAATTAGTTATGAACTACACAAATGGAAACACACTTTTACTAGAGTGTGTTCATTTCAAGCAGGAATATTCTTGAAACCAAAAAGAATAATAAAATGTAATTTCTCCACAAGGAAAAAAAAATTTCATCGGTATTTTCTTCACTGAAGTATGCCAATTTCTATTTTTATTTTCTAAAATGATAATAAAATTAACTTGGAAACTGTCATGTAATATTATTCACTGTTTCTATGAAATTATGCTACATCTAGGATGCTATGCCTAAATTGGACCAATGAACAAAATGACAATTATGTCCTAGTGTTGTCAAGGTGAAACTTGACAGTAGGATATGTGCTACTGATATAGACGGAGATATGAATCCATCCTGGCATTTAGTAAACACTGGTGGTTCTTGATTATGCAATCAAAAACCAAAGTGAAATAGTCGTCTCACAATTATTCTGATGTCACTGAATTCCATGATGGGAAAAGGTAAAAAAAATCTTCCCACTGACTTCAAAGGGTTAGGGTCATTTTCGTGCACAAAAAGTCAGTGAAATGGTAGATATGTGTGGGTTCTTCCGTACAGTTGTCCTGTTCTCTGCCTAATGGTCTATAACTGGGGAAAGCTGTTACGACAAAATGAATGGCATGGTATCTTCTAGTGTTAAACTGTGAGGCTGTCTTGGAGCCTGTGTGTCTGGACACACTGTACAGCTATTTGACAGTATTACTTCAACTAACATTAACATCAGAAAGCTCCTACCTTGCAGTAAAACAATTTGCACAGGACTTCACAAGAAAGCCTGAAATTCCTGAATGTGCTGCCATTGCTCTCAACATAGTGCCATAAAATAACTTAACAGGGATTTTCTTGTTCATACCTCTGCCAAGGGTATGTGTTTAAACAAACAAAACTTGATTTTAATTGCATTCCTTGGACAATATCAATAACAGCAGTTTCATGTGGCTGGTTTATTACTAATCACAATCAATCTGCAGGTCAAACTACATCACTGTTTCCCTTTGACTTCATTGTGGTTTCAAAGTATGTAAACCATGAATTTTAAAAGACACTGCTTGCGTTTAATATGTAACCCACATATAAAACTATAGGGTCATGAGAGATTGTGAATCACTGAATCATCTTTACTTTTGTGGGAGACCAATCCTTTATCATCATTGACATATTAATATAATGTGCAAAATGAATCTGTGGCAGCTACAGATTTACTGCAGCTCCACCAATGTATGGCACAGTAAGGGCTTTTCTAATCGCCTGCAGATTTTTTTAAAGTTTTCTTCAGGTGCTGCAGTGACATGACATCCTTCTTGTCTAGCCCAAAGACGAAACATCTTGTGATCTTAAGTATGTTTACATAAGATCACTCTTGGCAAAGATGAGAGCCAGACATGTAAACTTAAATGATAGCTCTTGCTCTGTGTCTGTTCTCCCTGCAAACCCTCATTTTTAGAAGGCAGACATAAAAAGACCCTTGAAATGTCTGGACTAGAATCAAAAGAAAAATCCCTCTGCATTATGTACTTCAGTGCACAGTTAGAATCGACTCTTTATAAGGTGGGTTTGGCATTTTACTAGTAAACTTTCTTTTATCTTTATAGAAGATTTTCTGGATACCAGCAAATAAAAGAGGAATAAAGCTTTCCTCTGTACATCTAGGTAGCTTTCAGTCAACATCAGATGATACTTAGAGAGTGAACATTTCTGGAGTCCATCTGCTGTGTGCAATGAGAATTGTTTTTGTTCTGACCACACTACGGTGAACTTAATTCTTCATAAAGTTCTAGCCTTTAAGAGATCACGCAGATTTTTGAGCCTGCTACTTTACAGTTTTCTCAAATTATTAATTTGGAGCTATTAGTGCATATGTTCTTTCATTTATTTATAGTCTAGGTGCCGGATTTAACAAGAATTTTGTTTGTTTAGCTCAGCTTTTAATAACTGCACTGTATTTCCTCTCAATTATATACTTATGCATTTGCATATACATACATAGTTTCACTCAGGTGTACATAAATATTAAAAAAAACCAAACAGTTTTAAAATCATATAGATGTGTGTGTGAGAGAGAGAGAGATAACCAAAGCATTATAAAGATGATCCACGCTAATGCAGCTAACATCATGGAATGAATGTCATATATATAATACCATTGCAGTTGCAGTTATGCTTTAGATAAAGAGATCTAACTTAACTATTAATGGAATTTTAATTCCTGTTGTACCATTTTACTACAGCCACCCTAATGAAAGAATGATTATTCTGAAATTACAGTAACTGCCTACAGAATAACCCTATAAGTTAAAAGGAGAGAAGGTAAGAAGCCCACAGCTTTCCCAGGAGAATCCATATCAAATAGGGACAAATTGTCCCCCTGTGTTCATTGGAACAGTCAGTGCTCCAGCAGTAACAAAGCACCACATAACAAAAATAAAGTTACTTTTAGGATCTACAGCTGCTGCTATCTGTCAGCTCAGAAAGACGTTTTAAAATAGGAAGGTAGGATTTTCAGAATTTTTCTGGAATAACCCAACTCTGTCCATTCCAAGCTGTTGCTAAAACTATCATTTTCAGTGGAAGTAGACTTATGTTAATGAATTGAATACTTTTGAAGCTCCCACCAAGGATGCCTGTATCTAGGCTCTACATTCAGCTTCCTCGGTAAGAGCTTTCTTGCATTTGTATCAAAATCCCTAGCGATCAGTGGGGATGGTGGGCTCAACACCTAGAAAACCAGGCAATTTCTGCTTAAGTACTCAACGTCTGAAATTGCACCCAGCCCAAATCACTGAAGACTACCCCCACCAGACTAATAAAGGATTAGCGTATCAGAATGTTTTAAACTAAGCAACAAGGGAAATATAACTAAGCTCACAGGAATTCATTTTAGCAATGCATACAACCAAAATCCCACTTTTTTTTTAACATCCAGAGCCCACACATGTCTGGGAACTGGTGGACAAGATAAACCTCATTCACTAGTTCTTGGCAAAGAAGGGAGGAGACCTTTCGATCCATCGAGCTCTGACCCTGCAGTTCTTCGGCCAGTGTTGCCCATCAGCCTGGCAGGTCACCCAGCCTCCCCTCAGGCACCGCAGCCCTGCCTCATCTCACGATGCTGCTGGGGCTGCCTTATTTCTTTTGACTGTTTACATTTCCGACATGACAGAACAAAGCTTCCTATGAAAGAGGTAATTTTGAACACTTTTCTGTTGGTCTTTGTAGGCTCGCTGACTTCACTTTATTTGATCTGGTTCTATTTAAGCTGACCTGAGTTTCTCATGAAATCCTTTCATCTCTCTTTAGTCCATCTTTTTCTACTATTTTACACATAACTAAAACTGGATGAAAAGTGATTAAAAATGATGCTATGGAAGGAATTCTAATAAAATTAGTCAAAGAGTGAGCTCATGAAATAGTGAAATTGTATCTTATTGCTAGGGAATAAATTGTGAGCAGATGGATTAGTTCCACTCTATCAACTTTATTAATATGGCAGTAATAAATGAAGGAACAGTTGGCATATTGACTTCTATTCAACCGTCCCCCTCTGTCCGGCTGCATTATTCAGTGATAGATGAACCTCCAAAGATTCAGAGGTTCAGGCTGTTTCAGTTCAACACCCAAATTAACTAGATGGAACCGAAACTCCTGGGCATACAAATAGGCCTAGATAGCTCTCACAAGGAGAGAGGCAGTCTCCCAAGAAATTTTAGTTCACCACTGCTTTTGTCTGGGAAACAATTACTATTATTATTCATCAAGCACTGCCTAAGACATAGATGAAGACATTGCCTACATGAAAAGACACACAAATCCATTAAACAGAGAATATAGGATTAATGGGTTGAACTGACAGAGTAATGTGTCCGTGTGTTGCAGCTATGTTTTAAAGGAAAGAAGCTGACACCACTGTGTTTGTGAGGAACCTAATGTGTTCCATCTGCAAAATGGGATAATATTTCCCCAATGACCCCAAAGGCACTGTCACAAAAAACATATTAAAAGGCTATGAGATGTTCAGTTCCATCGGGATCTGGTAGGGGCTATAAAAACACTTTAGAAAAGGAGTCTGGGCACTCACAGGGTTGGAACATGCAGTGCACAGACATCAGTAGGAGACTGGGAATGATATGAAAAGCTGAGATACTGGCCATATTGTCAAGGCATGGTGAAGACATCAGAGAACAGTTTGAAATATGGACAAAGTGCAGCCATCAGTCTACGTTGCTTTCAAGTTCTTATTAGAGCTATTCATGTTGTTGCTCCAGTTCTTCTTATTTTGTCCTAAGAATACAAGCATACCACAAATTGCAGGATTTTTCTCTCTCAGTCACAAACCTGTGATGGAAGAATGTTATATCTACACAGTATCTTTACTATCTGCTAAAGAGCTTTTGAAAATCCCAGTAGGTGCCTCTCTACAAAGGCAATCGCCTCAAAGACCATACAGATTATATGGGCAAATAAATTTCATCTTGACACTAGAGCAGATGCAAAGTGGCTTCCTCTGCGCTGAGAACACTAACCTCACAGAAAGCTAAGGAACTGTTTGAGAAATAAGCACTAATAAAGGGAATATATTGCAAGTTTCATACCATTATTGTAATATATTTTATGTGTGGAGAAAATAAAAGAATCCCTTCAATCTATGAAGGATTTTGATTCGATTCCATTTTACATCATGTTTAATATTGCACACTATTTCAGTTAGACTCTCTTATCTGCCTTCCTGCTCCCAAATAGTCAATAGTTCAAAATTTTGCATTTGTGAACCATAGGAAAAAAATATTCTCGAGGGCTAAAAAGCATGACTCTTAATTTAACAGAGACTTGTGAATTATGGCTCTGAACAGCTCAGAGATGCAGCAGAATTAGTTGAAGTAAGAATGTGAAATCCAACTCCATTAAGAATAAAATATTGCAAACATAAGTTTTGGAAAATATTTCAAACTGTACCTAAAGATAATTACGACTTTTTTTTTTTTTCAATATTTGAAGCTAACATCTGCATAGATTTTTCAGCTGCTTTCTTAGCAAACATGTTTTCCTAACACAAATAATGATATTTTTTCCCAAGCAAGAACAGTGATGATTTCCAGCTTGTATCCTTTATAAACTAAAAACACAAAGCAAGAAAAAAAGGAATGAAAAGAATTTAGTGTTTCTTCCTCCCTCAAAATGAAGATAAAACAGGAACAAGGAATAGCAGATAAGAAGAGGCTATTTTAGGTTCTGGTGTTTTTTTAGTTTAAAAAATCAGACAATAATGTTGACCTGGAGACTTTAAGAGCTGCATCAGTTTTGGATTCCCACCTAGTCCTCCTCTTTCCCCCTGTCTTTTCCCAGGGCAAGCTCTGAATGAGAACTGACTTGAATTTTGCCAAGTCCACCATCTGAAAATGGGGAACAGCTTGAGAAAACCATGTGCTTTGACAGTGTAAGAAGTAAATATTTTATGTGATAACCAAAGGAATTATTAGGTATTTATGGTTCTCTCTCAATAAAGTGCTGATCTGGCCCTGACTGTTTTCCCTGGTAATATAGGTAAAAAATGTACAATATTAGCTGGGAAATCCCGCAGCCTTGTGGCTATTTTTACGGAGCATTCTTTTTTACCCTCCCATGCTTAGGTTATATGGCATTCACGGTTCATATTGCAGAGAGATCTAAACTCTACACCTTCCTACGTGGAAGAGGCGTTTGAGCTCTAGCCTTGTCCCTTTGATTTTAGACTAAGACCATTATATCACGGCCACGCTGAACACAGCAGAACTTCTCAGTCTGAACAGGTAAACACTACATTCAGAAAGTATGAAAAGGTATGAGAGAAAGAATGAGTTGAAAAGCATTACTCTTCATTCACGAATTCTGAAATTGAAATACTCTGACAATGCATGCAATGCATTGAAAAAGCTTACATTAGCCAAGGACTCGGTCCAGTGAGCTATGCATCTGCTAAAGCTACTGTTAAAGCTGCTTTACGCGGTAAGCAAGGCTTGCAGATTTGAACTCAGTGCTGCAGGGTGTACCATAGCAAAAGTACTTCTTTCTCAGTTTCAGCACAAAATCCTGTAGACCATGTAAGAACAACTAACTTTATTTAGGACTTGGGGCATACCGAGGTGGAGATTCCAAGGAGAGACTTAGGATGTTTGTGTCCAATTCACAGCTCTGCCTCTTATTTTCTGCATCAGTTTGGGCAGATGACTTGGATCGGCATCCAACACTATTCACATCTGTAATGTATCATTTCAAAACCCTCACCCACTTGCCACCATTATCCTCAGTGCCTAAGTTTCTTCTAGTGGGCATGGGCAAAGCCACTCATAGCTCAGCAGAACTATGTAAGCCAGCCCCTTTAGCCCTGACAGAGTTCAAAATATCCCTTTGCCAACAGTGCTTGATCTGATAGGTGTTCTCAGGACATGCCACGGGGAGTGTGCATTGCACAAAGCATTAACTGGTATTTCCCTGGTAGAACATTTCCCTGTGATATAGCAAAGACAGTTTAAAGGCCCTCTTTTCACTCATTTGCAGCAGAGATTTCAGTTCAGGCTCCCAGTCTCTTCCCACCAGTCAGCGGGCTATAGGCTCTTCTGGGCAGTTGTGTCTGTCTCTCCCAAGGAAGCTGTTTGCATTTGCTTTGCACATACAATTAAATACTGACTTGTAAAGAGCCTTGAACTTGATCCGCCTGCCGGCTAGATGTGTATAAAGAACATAGGGTGAAACTGGGTGGAGGGAGCACCACCAGGCTCCCTGTTAACTGTTACGTGAGAAAGGGCCGACTGAAGTAGGTACTTAACTCCCTGAGAGAGAACGTGGCAATTCAAAGTGGAGGCCAGGCTCTCCTGTAACCCAAGGCTGGATGTGTAACTCCCAGAGAAAGGTATACTTAAGATACATTCCTTTCCATATGATTTTCTGTGGGACAATACATCTGATTCCCTAATCACTGTGGTGGCTCATGCAGAATCTTATTTTTACAATCTGAACTCTTCTATTTCAAATTTAAAAAAAAGTTATACACAGACACTTTTTTGTGTGTTCTTTCTTCCCCCAGTTGTATCAGATGTTCTACTCAAAGAAAAACCAAAAAAAACCTTTCTCTGCAAGCTTTACCTCACTAACACTCCCTACACAATGCATAAGGAGTCTAGTTACACTGCTTGGACATGGTGTGTTTCCCTAAGCCTCAGCATGCTTAAATCTCTCTCTTCCCAACTGATTGCTCGTGATTCTCCCGCACATCCCCTGAACACGAGAAAAGGAATGTAATACTGATTTTTTTTCAGCAAAATATTCATGATGAATAGCAAGCTGGTGACTGACAAACAGGATGCAAAAGAACTAAGCCCAATTCAATAGGAGTGGTGATTTTGCTTCTTTTTTCTTCTTCTCATTAAAAAAAAGTAATACACAATTGGAAAATCAGGATTTCCTTTCTTAGTATAAATTCAGCTTAAGTTGGCCCAAAGGGTTGAAAAGGTTTTACTGAGCCATGGATGGACTGACAGCAAGATTTCAAGAGCTTTGTTACCTTGGGAAAGTAGAAAAAAACAAAGCTAAGTAAATAACAAATAAATAGACTAAATATATTCATCAAAAAAGCCAGAAAATTTATTACTCTATTTATGTTATGTTGGCTGCAGGGTGAATTAAAATGTTTTTTTTGTTTAAGGAATTAGTGCACACACTGTTTTATACAGAAATTGTTCTCTGTGGCATACTAGGTTTTGGAATACACATCAGAGTTGTGCATGGTCTGGGGAACATTGAGGAAGCCACTAATACAGGCTCAGAAACACCAAGTGGAAGACTTCTGAAACCGGTTTCCCAAACAATGCCAAAAAAACCCAGCAAGTTCCTGCCTTTCATGTGAAGACAGACTCTACATATGCGTGGAGGCTTCACTCTAATGGAAAGCACGCTTATATCTGGTGGACAACAGGAGGTATTTCCCTTTGTGTATTTACAGTCTGCACTGACGCACATGTTTGAAGAGCCCGAGCACAGGGCCAGCTTCATGCAGCCATGCACTTTGATGTCGGCTGTCTTTAATGGTGTCCCAGGGAACACACGGGGCCAGATCCGGACAGCAGATGTGTTGAAAACCTGAGTCATTCCAGTCAGCTCCCAAGAGCTGAATGAACACCCTCCTCTTCAAAAAGCAATACCCCTGGTGAAAGAATCTATGCTTGCTCTCCAGTGAGAGTGGCACAGATGGTTTGCCTGCTCAAAACCACCTCTGCACTGAAAAATATCACCCAGGTATAGATGGCCAGGAGGACACTGAGGTGTGTCATGGGACCAGACCTGTGCCTGTCGATGTCCATTCTATGGAAGGCCACCTCAGCGACTACTGCTCCTCACCTGAAAGGTGCCAAGAAGGAAAGAGGCATGTGAAATAGGTGTGTGCTGGTTGCAATGCCCCCACTGAGGGCAGGGATGATCCCTAAAACCTTACGCTTTGCTGGCAGCTCAGTGGGAGGCAGGCCACAGTGGCTGGTAGCCCCACAAGCTGCAGTCTCACCATTCTGTACTTGGTTCTCTTTTTAAAGTGGCTTTCGATGAAGGGCCCATCTCTGATAAAGGATCCACCTCTGAGGCTTTTTTGGCCAAATGTCAAACCCGTCTCTTGTTAAGACATTCAGCTGTTTAAGTGAGTCAAGAGACAGGCTCAAAGATCTTAGGAGGGTATATTTTTAGAAAGGGAGCATTCGCACAAATCTTTCTAACTGTAAGCAGCAAATATTTTATGAAAAAATATATTACTGATGTAAAGTGTAGAGCCTTGTTGCATACACAAAGAAATGTGAGGGCTAAAACTAAGAATGTAAATGGCACTAGAGAAAGTCTTTGTGCAAATGTCCAGGACAGATGGGCAGTGCCAGGATAGGTCTCCATTCCACATTATCCATAACTAAAATTGAAGCTACTTATATTCAGAAGGTGCTGTATAAGCCTATGGTAGTGCAGAAGGGAATAGTATGACTTTATATGTATGAAAGAGAGAGAGAATGTGATTATTTAAGAAGTGGTGGGTTTTTTTTTCTTCGTTCTTCCTCTCGAGTTAAAAGCTTCAGTAAAAATACAATGCTTAAAAGGAAATCAGTCAACATCATTCAAGATTAAAGTTTCTTGGACAATGCACACAATGAAGACTGTATCAAAACAGAAAAGATAAATGTATTTTTAGACAGTATCTGGTTATCATTTATACCTCCCTTTTACCACACTGTGGCTTACCATGAAAAGAATGAAGTAATGAAGGACTGATTTGTCTTTGAAAATCAATACATATTTCATTCAAAAGAACATTTGAGTTAGAATATTTTCCTTGCTGTCTAGTAATAATAGCTATGTCCAGCACTAAATTTTACATATCCCCAGATACTCATTTAATATACACAGCTGGGAGACAGAAGTAAGACAGGCAAATCTGTTTTCCTAGAACACCTACAAATCTGGCCACGTCGTAATTTATTTTCTAAGCTATAATGGGGTCAAAATTGACTCTAGTGAATTTGCAGCACATTTGCTGCTATAATCACAGAAGTGAATTTCACGGATTTTTATTAATCATGATCTTTTTCAAAAGATGCTGATTAAAGGTTTGCCTTCTGGTGCATAGCAGACTGAAAATGCAGTCTCCTTACAGCTTGATGGCTTACTGAAGAGCAGACTGCATGCAGGTAGCTTTCACACATGGGCAGAAACAGATTGCATGCAGTTAGTGCCAAATGAGCAGATTGAAGTTAGAATTCACCCGCTTCCTCCAACAGCCTGCTCGCAGTAATTTACTACTGCGTGTCCTTTTCATTCAGCTAAAGTAATCAAGCAGCCACTAGTTGAACAGGGTCCCCCTCACGAAAACCAACTAATTACTTCTGAAAACTGAATAATGTGCTTAGTGACAATGTTTATTCTACTGCACGAGGCATGATAAGTGATGCTGAGCTGAAGCCTTGCTGTGGTCAATACTGAGATCACATTAGCACAGAGATGAAGCACGGTGAAAACAGAAAAAAAACTTAAAAATCGAAATTTAGGCTCCCTCAACAATATATTAAGGCAGCTAATTACAGCTTATTAATCACCCAAGTTCTCCTGACCTACACAAATAGTTTTACACAGCAATTTACTCGCCCTAATAGACAAACGTCTGGAAGATTTCTGTGATTCACTTCAGGTCTGGGGAGCAATGAGGAGGCAGATAATTCAGCCAGTGCAACACTACAAACATAACTGAATCAAAATGACTCAGGTTGTTCCTCCCAGAATGTCAGAAACATGTTAACTACTGTTTTTCTTGCAAAGACAGAGGCTACACTTGGATCTGGGCAACGTTCCAGGCCCAGGCGGTGACCCAACCTACACTCGCCAAGATTCAGCACTTCAAAGAAATAACTCTGGACAGAGCTAAGGACTCTTCCACCTTTAGTATGTATTTGGAGTCATCCTATGAGGCATTTTATGTTTAACTTCCTTGTGTCCGCTAATAAAATGAATTGCTGTAAATTGAGGTTTCTAGAGATGTGGAACAAGTTTTTCCTTCAGCAAAGTAGGCATGGATACATTCACATCCCGTAGCAAACCCTCCCACATTATAACTCACATTGTTTTCCTGACTGATAGGATTATTTGATTACAGACAATGCCCCCTGAGCAGCTCCGAAACCATGGATTGAATATTACCTTATTGTTTAAATATTTTTGCCTAGACAGATGAACAGTCTAGCTGATGGATTGCTCTTATCCTGCCCATATTCCTGGTTGTTAACCAGCTATTTCTCATCTTCCTGCTCTTCCTAGGTAAGATACTGGATATCTTGCAATAGGAATTTCACTCAGAGTGTTTGCCCAGTAGTAACTGAGAAAAACCCCTACAAATCCTGAACCAAACACACAGCTCAGATTTCCTCCAGCACAAGCTCTCTTCCATGTGGCAAAGGGTGGCCAGAACTTACTGCGGACACCGAGGCCCTGGCCTTGCTGCAGTCTTGGCTGTTGTGGAAAACTAAAACATTTCCAGTTCACATCAGACTTAGAGGATGTACTAGAGACAAAAGGACTGAGATAATGGAAGGGACCTATTCCAGCAAATATTAGGTTACAGTATATTATGATATAGCATACATTAGATACCGTTATATACAGTATACCATAATCTATATTAGATACATGATAGTAATTTAACAAAGGTTAAATTAAGTATTAGTGCAAGGATGTTGTCATTTTGCTTTTACTTCTCTTTAATTCCGTCCTTCCACAGCCTTTCTACAGCCTTTTTATCATTTGACAACAGTAGAGCCTGTATAAACTTTACAGTCTTTTTTTTTGTAGAAATACACAGATGTGGAGTAATATTGCTGTGCGGACCCTACCATACTGATCTTTACCCTCCAGCTGCTAATATCCCTGTGTCTCATAAAAATGGCAGTTCTGCATGACTGAATCAGTGGAGGATACTTCTAGGAAAGTATTTATGTTTGATAACTTATAACTTCTTTTCAGTTATTTTCTTTTCATACTACTAACATGAGGAAGAGAGTGAGAAAGATCAGAAGGAAGAAAGGGAAAAGAGAAGGATATGGGTTAAGTAAATGGTAAACCAGTTTCTTAAGGTACAGGGCTGTCTAGAAGTAACATGTTATGACAACTGAAAAGAATTGCTTAAATAATTGTTTGCAATTGCTAAAAAATATTAGGAAATACTTCAAAAGTCCTCTATTTTGCAATATTAAACTCACCTTCTATTGTGTTGAAAGCATTACATGGGATGAAACAACTCACAATGAGACTGCTAGTCTAAAAGCCCCATATTACTATTTTCATATAGAGCGCACTAAAAAATCACGTAGCAGATAAACTCTAGCTTACAATTTTGCACTGCAAAATGTCCATACAAAGACTGATCTTAATGGACCACCACACTGAGATTACGGTGATTAAATAACCTCCTCCTCCTAGGCTGATGAACTTCAGTGTCTAGCATACTGGGGAATGCAAAGGTATGCAGGTCCAACAAATGACCTCAATGCAGCTATGAAAACCCAGACACACAGAGACTCCAAATGGCCTTCATGTTGCCAAGTTCAATGGCTTAGGGATGACTCCGCTTTCTCCTGGTAAACCAGTATAAACTCCTTCACTGTATCAAAGTGTGAAAGCGAAGCTCCGTGTAAATGAGGCTTGGATGCGCTGTAAGGCATCTCTTGTAAAGCAAAAACGCTGTCTCAGTCCTCTTCTGCCTTTCTCACCCTCCACTAACTGACTGAAGATGTGAAGTTAGTTCTGAGTTAAACCCAAACGAAAGAGGCGCTATCATTATTTATGAGTGCTGGTGGTCCACTGGCAATGTGCTGTTCATAACCAGTTTTTACCAGTTGAACATTTCCCAAGATATTTTTTTTCCCTCTCTTCTAACTGACCTCAGTGGCAGCAGTTGAGTGCAATTATCTCAAAGGTCCACAAGGCTAACGAGTACCTCCCCACAGCAAATACAATGAGTTCCAAAAGTAATCTCTATCCTTTCACAATGCTTAAAAGTGAATGCCTCAAATGCCAGGAGCTAACGCAAGGTGTAAGTGCCCCAGATACTCACTTTTGTGTGCTACCAGATACAATTTACATACGTAAGTTTTTTCCAACAGGGCAACTCTTCAGATCTGCTTGTCCTTCTTTTCTGAAGTACAAGCTCCTTACGTGAAGCTTTCCTCACACAGAGAGTAATGGTATCAAAAAAATACAATGCCAAATCATGATATACTGTCAGAAAAATGACAAATGGAGCGAAAGCATGTTGATCATAACTTTATAGTGATTTTATCTGGAATAACTTGCCACTTGCAACATCCATATGTGCAGTGTTTAGGGAGTTGTCTGACCACATGTTTTTGCTCCACGTCTGTCAACTAAGAGCAGAGATCTGTTTGCACAGTGTAGTGCTCTGGAACATTATGATACTCCCACAAGTATTTCTGGTTTATAAAGCAAGAAATGAGTTACCGTCAGGCTGTGGTATGTTCATCTGCGTTTTATAAGTTACAGTTGTAACACTCTTCATACTTTCTAAATTATATTAGTTACTTCAGATGACAAATGATAGAATTTCAAAATGAAAAGGCACTTCTAATCATTAATATAAACTAAAATATATAGCTTTGAATCTTTCACATCATAATGATTTGCCACAGTCAAAGAGCACATCTGATTTGTTTTATACCTCTCAAATATGTGCATCTTCTTCCATACAGTTCACAGAATCACAGAGTCACAAAATCATTCATTGGAAAGACCTCAGGAGGTCTCTAATCTAACCTCTTCTTCCAGGCAGACTCAGATATGAGATCAGACCAGGTTGCTTAGGTTGCTTTGTCTATTCTGGTCTTGAAAACCTCCAAGGATGGAGCCTGCACAAGCCCCCGCTGCAGTCTGCATCACTTGACTGTCCTCAAAGTGAGACATGTTCCCTTATATGTTCCCAGCCAGAACTGTCCTGTTTCAATTCATGACCATCAGCTTTTGTTCTGCCATGCACCTCTTTCATAAAGAGCCTGGCTCCCTCTTCTTGGCAACCTCCTCTTAGATATTGGAAGGCTGCTATTAACTCTCCCTGAAACCTGCACTCTGTGTTAAAAAAGACCTCTCAGCCTCTTCTCAGAAGGTAAGTGCTGAAGACCAAATGTGCCCTAAGGGCTCTTTATGCTGTAGCTTGACATGCACACAACCACCCGAGACCTGACGGTGCTGAGATTCAAGTTAGAAGTAGGTTTTCCTCTAAGTTTGTTAGCAGAGGCCAATTAGTAAATATTCTGGGAATTTATATGCCAGACTAACACCAGTGGAAAACACAGTTAAGAGATCTCTGTAATCTCTAAGAGCCTAATGAGTAGTGCTTACACGTAGGAGATGCAAGTTCAAATTCTTTACATACTGATTGATGGGAGTTCAGTTAGTGGTTTAAGTGAAAAATCTCCAGTGGTATAACCAGGAATTAACCCTAAAGTAAGGGTTTGTCCGGCATGAGGATTCTGCTTCACTTTAGGCAACTGTTTCATAGATTAAAAAAAAAACAATCAATAAAAGTATTTTTACTGTGAGCTGTAAATAGAGTTCCTAATTTAACCAGCTGCACTATACTTGTGATGAAGTTTTATTTGAATGATTGCAAGTTTGACAAGTCCTGTATTTGATGTTACTAGTATTTTAACTCCTACTTAGATAATTTGCAGCTTCAACTAAACAAGGAGCTGTAATTTAGCATTTACTTGGAGTTTACAATTAAGTCTGGTTATCAGTCACAGTTCTGGTGCATAAAGACAAGATATTTTTAGCAATACAGAACTCAAAATATGTATTAATTCATATCAGCTTCTGTCTGCTTCATTAGGGGAATGGACATGGTAGTTCCATTTGCAGAACAACCTTTACAAATATTTTATAGTTTTCTGAGTTGTGTAGTATGGCACCAAATACAATTTATTAGAGACTAGCAATAGCACGAACCATTACAAAAACATCAACTAAGAAAGATATATTGCAAACACATCTGCAGTTACAGCGAAGGGCTTGGCAACCAGTCACTACAACCAAAGTGCCCTAAACAATAAGAGTATCGAACAAAAATATCTCGCTCCATTTTAAAACATGGCCCAGTAAATTAATCAACAGCCTGTGGATGGAAAGCTACGTGTGGCAGCTGTGCAGGTAACAGAGGGGTAGGCTCTTTGACAGTCTTTTTACTCCCCAGAACTGCTTGCTCCGGACAATCACCTCTAAGGAGTAACTAAATAACAGTATTTCTGTGGTTTAATAGATGTGATTCCTTTAGCAGGACAGAGAGCTGAGATGTGACAGAAATTCCCAGTTCTGTGGCGGGAGATGGAGTAAGCAGGCAGGGTAAGATCCTGTTCTTGCTAAGCACATGCATACGGTTCCCATTCACACCTTCCCGCTTTAGGTTCACAAGTTTATGGTTGAGCACTCGTATCAATGCTGGGTTGAGAAAAAAAATACTCAGCATTGCCCAGGAACAACTACTTCCATTCCTGCAATTGCTGGTGTTACAGGAACAGAGAATTCTTTCTGTAGTATCTTTACTGTAAGAGCGCCCTTTCACAGATAATAGTCAGGAAACTTGCAGGTCTTTTCTGAAACTGCAAGACAGTCTGCAAAAATTGTGGAAAGGCAGAGTATAAGCTCAGCAAATGTCTTTTGTCTCATCATCACCTAAACTATACTTTTGTTTTTAAAGTGATCATGATCTCTGATCCTTGAGAAGGGGAAGAATAGGGTTGCTACTCACTTTGAGAAGAGCTGTTTTCTGTAATGTCTGCATGGCATGGGTTAGGTTCTCCAGCTCACTCCCTGGAGGACTGCCTTTCTCCATTCACTTTACTGAGGATTCTGAGGGACTAATGCTCTATCTTAGGTATCTGAGAGAGATGCTCAGACTTGGACAGGGATGAACAACTCTTGCCATTTCGTTCAGGGGATCTTCAAACACACTACAGACATAAGGAACTGAGATAAAGATGGACATATTTAGGATGACTATGAAATCCAAAGTTGTCTTAAATTTTTTACCTATAACATTTCATGACAGAGACTAGCTATTGACACAAGAGTATTGTATCATTCATATCTTGGCATGTAAATTGATGCTTTGGCCCATATACCTGTTTAAAGGTGTCCTGTAAGTTATAAGAGACCAGATGAAGACATCTTTAGTGAGAGGATGGAGAGTAGCAGCTCCAGAAGTTGTTCTGGAGGGTGCCAAAGCTAATAGCCTTCTGGAGGAACCAGAATAGTGCTCGTTTGCCACAGAGGGAACTTGCTGTAAGTATCCCCTGACACAAATGCTCCCATGAAGAGTTAATGCGAAATCAGTGCTCCTACCAAGAGGAATGGAATTAATACAGGTCCTTATGGCGACAAACTGAGTTTCCAAGTTTCTTAAAGGCCAGCACTTGCTCAGCAAGAGAGAGGGTCAAAACCACATACAAAATTAAGTGTATGATGTGCTTTTTACATTTCGACGAACACCTACCCCTAAGACTTAGACACCATCCATTTCTTTCCTCTTTCCAGCAAGGCAACTTTTTCAGATGATCCTTACCTCTTTTCAAGCTTGGTATTTATAGTCTAAGGAACACTTTTGAAAGAGCCCAGATTGGCAGGTTGGGATTTGAGAACTCAAAAGAATGAAAAGAAAAAAAAAAAAGGGCATTTTTGAACCTCTATACTGTATGTTAATTTGCTGTGCTGTTCATATTATTCTATTACAAAATAATAAAAGCAAATCATAATATTTACAGATCAGTTTTAATATTGTAACTGGTTTTGAACAAGTTATAATGTGTTTCACACCTAAAGGTAGGGAACAGTCACAAAAGTATGTGACCGGAGCAAATCTTTATAACTTCATAAGGTGAGGGGTGAACACTTTGAATTTTTATTTCATAGAGAGTAAAGACAGAGTCTTATCACCAGTGGGTTTATTTCTCTATTGTTTATTTAAATTTTAAATGGCATTCCTAACAGATGATAAAACTATGGATGAAGGGGAAAGCCTCAAGGCATATAAAGAAAAAGTAAAAAAAAAAACCCAAACACAAATTTATACTTTCAAATATAATTATTATAGGAAAAGTGGGTTTGCTGTTCAATTTCCTTCACTACCAGTCTTCTTTTTTTTTTTTCCCCTTTTCTCTTCTTTCACTTCCTTTTCCAAAACAAACCTTTATGCAAAAATCACATTACCTCTGTAATGACTTGACCCTGTACTGGTAAGAGTTTTAGGAATCTTCAGTGGGTAAAGAGTCAGATTCAACACAGGACAAATCATTTAGGAACATATGCTTTCATTCTGCTGTATGTATATGTATACAGAATATCCAGCACCCCACAAGTCTTCAACTTCTGAACATCATATCCATCTTCAGATCCTCAGTAGTCACAAAGTGGCACCACAGTTATGACAGCAGGTTTGAACTACATGTATCTCATGTGCTAGTGGATGCAACCAACATCCTGCCAAAGGAGTTTGCACCACATTCCCTACCTCCTGTGAAAACGAGACCCATATAGCTTTGCATGCATGAGTTGTCACACATATTTTATCAGGATTGCTCAGGATGCAATTTACACAGGATGGGTTTCATCTGATCAAATATTAACAGCTGAAATACGGACACTACATCTTCATAGCTAAGCCATTCAGACAACTAAAATAGATATTCGAAACAGATCAGCTGAACTGTGCCTTAAAACTGCCGATTTTTCCCAGTTGATTATAAAGGCAGCCAAAGGAACAAGCTCAGCTGTAGAGCTCTACATTGTTGAAAACATAAGTCAGGTAAGATGGACCCCATCCACAGTATATAGACTGGGAAAACTTCTCAGGTCAGAGAGGGTTTTCCCTTCCATCCCACCACCATATTTTCATTTTTTCAGAGAGTAGGGACTGAGCAAAATATTTGGTACAGAGGGTAAACACAAGCCAGCAATTACCAGAGCACCCTTTAGAAATGTACATGGTAGCTCTTCAGGTACCATGTCAGCTCTCTGGCAACTCATCATCAAACAAATTTCTTTTAAGCCTACTATGAAGCGCAGAGGGAATCCGCACTAGTATCCTCATCTTTTCCAGTGTCAAAAGAGTAGGCAGCAGAAGACACTGTCAATACTTTTTTTTTACAGCAAACCAAATATAAAACTTAATGGGCCACAATATACTGTAATTTCTTTCACAATCTGTAGCAGAAGCAGTCAAAGAACATATGAGCTTTGAAAGGGCTTTGGAAACAGTTAATAGTGGGCAATAAGCAACAATAATGAAAAACAGAGCTTTGAGGCTAAACTGAAAACTGTACTATTTTCGATATCTTGCTTTCAAAGGGAACAACAAAATGCATTCTGAAAAGATGATACTCTTTCACATTTCTTTTTCGGTGGATTTACATATTTTTCTGTCTAAAGCTGATGATTATTAATTTAATTTATTGTAAACCAGAAAAGAAATAATCGAATTCCTATTGAGTGTGGTGTACCTTTAACCCATGACTCAGTTGTCCATCTGCTTTTCACTGAAAACAGCCACAAAACACAGAATTATTGAAGTAGAACAAAACAGTTACAATGCTCCATTTTCTTTTTCTGAAACACCGTTCTTTCTAGCAGAGGTCTCTGTCTTTATTAATCAACCTTTCAGACAGAGCCTGGTCTATAACACCTCACCTTAATTTGGCTTGTCAGGCATTCAAACTCCGTCACACCTACAGAGCAGGAATAAAAAGTTTCTTCCCCAACCTAAGCCCTAGTGGAAAGAATTATTAAAGAAGGTGTGGGTGATGTATTGATTCTGCTTTTCTGGGTTTGTGCCTGGAAGAGGTCTCTGAAAATGTCCCTTGGCTACGGACATTGCAATTTCACCTGCCTGGACCAAACACCAAAGTTGCATAATAAAGCCTACTGCTCTTTTGGCCTTCCATAGCTTTTGTCAGCAGGATCTTCCCACACAAAAGGACCGGGTTGACATTTTTAGATTTTTATGGTTATTTTTGCACTCTTATCTAGGCTTAAAATATGATACAAAATAATTTTTATCGTTAAATTCAACAATTTTTGGTGGCTAGACCAAGCATAGTCTCAATAATTGAGACTGTTTGATCTTTTACTTATTACTAATAAGGAAGCCCTGAGCCATCCTTTACTGGATTAAAGCATCAGTAAGGCAGAGTGGAGCGTGTGTAGGCAAAATCTGTAACACAGTGTTACAAGAGGAAAAAAGGCGGCCTAACATACTCCTGCTTAATGATGCACAAGTGTGTATGCAAGCACAGTCCAAATTTTATCTTCAGAAACAACCAGACATATTCTGCATCTAATAAATTAACAAACATCTTGACAAGATATGTCCAGCTCTTCTGGTACCTATGTATTAATACATGTTTCCGAGATGAGGAATGTAGCATCATTAAAATTGAAGAAAGCCATCATTTCAGTATTTGCATGTGATCACAGGTCTTCTTTTTGCAGCTGCTTTTTACTGTTTCATTTCTGTCTTATTTCTGTTCCGTTGTTTCAAAAGAACAGAGCTTTACATACTCTGGCTTTGTTCAGCACACTAGAGTTTAGTATAAGTTTAACACATGTGACACAGCTGATTTTAATAGACATAAATGTCCCCTAAAGTAGTTTTCCATATTTATTTTGGAACAGATGTTTTACCTCTTTTTGTGTCCTTGGACACTGGCCATACCATGGGACTCTAGCTGAAATACAATAGAAGATGTATGGCTAAAACATGTTTTGTTCAGCAAACGTATCTTCCTTTCAGTTGGAATTACCACCAATATCAGAGGAAAGATTTTACCTGAACAGGAAAATATGAATAATTTGCTTTCATTATGCACAATTGACCAGAAGTGTAGAAAAAGTGTTAAATGCTTCCTATGGCTATGCTGTAAAAAATAAGTTAATTAGAACTTTACCTCTTGTGACAATATGTAGCTTTTCATACTTGTACACAGCAATTACCTTCAGATAGAAAAGGCCATTTCAAACAAAATGCTTTTGTCGGTCTTCTCAATTTGGTGTTATGAACGAAATATGAAAAAAGATTTCTGGAAAATTTAGTGATTATTATTAAGCTGAATTTCTGGGAAACCATTAGAGCAGCAATATATATTTTGAGATCACTTTGTTAGCAAGTAAAATATGTCGTCTGAAAATGTCTTTGTTTTCTACTACATCACAATTCATTAATTTAAACTAGGTAGACATAATAGCTTGCTTTGAACAATGGATTAAAGTAATTGCTTTCTTTCTTTTTATACTTTTATGTAGATCATAACACCACAGTTCTTTTGACCTCCAACAACCTCATAATTCTTCAGCAATCATAAATGAAGCCTTTATTCTTGAGCCCACCTTAATTTTGAGTTAAAATCTGTATCATGAGTTTGTCTTCAATTCAGTGACTTCCTTTTTCAAATTCTGCCTTCATTTCCCTAATGTCCATATGTATGGTTACATAGCTCTGTAACAGAATGTTTACTGGATCAAAAACAAGGGAAAAGCCTCATTGTTCTGATGATGGCATCCATCCCAAACCGTATTAGCTACAAATAATTGCTTCCTAAATTGCTCAGTTGGCAAGGAATATCCTGGTTTAAAACCCTCTTGACCTTTATCTTTACAGAGAAAAGCAAGATTTCCGGCAATATGAAGTCTCTAAATTACACTTCTCTCTTGTTTCACTGCTTTAAAACTGAATGGAAAGAGAAGAAGCTCTTAAGCTCAGATATGTGAAATATAGATAGAGCAAATCACTAGCAGTTCTATTTTATTTCCACGTTTAGGCTAAACTAAATGCAGCGCAGCACAGTTTTTTACAAAAAGAGTCTGAGTTGTGAGAATTACAGACACGCAAAGCAGGAAAGAAACCCAGGAGCAAAGGAACCCATGAGGTCATCTAGTTCATCCTCCCATACTGAGGCAAGATCAAGTTTACCAGCAGTTTTACTAATCTCACTTAAAGTCTTCCAGTGAAGGGCATTCCACAATAAAAAAGTCTGGGAGAAGGCACATAATCTATTACTCATGAAATGCTAAGAAACAGCGTTGGGTGAAAGGAACGAGCAATAATGTTCTTTGCCAAATATCTGTTTTCCATTTATTGTTTCTTCTTTATAGGACTTTCCTTTGTTTCATAGATGGATCTATAACTAATCGTTATTAGAAAGGAATTAATTCACAGGGCAAAAAGCAATTCTCTACAGATCTGCAACTATAAAGTTAATTAAAACCAGTGCAATAGAGAAGAGACACTGGCATGAATAAGTACATGGATTCAGAAAGAAGTGAAACCAGAATTTTAAACCAAAAAGGATATTTAACCAAAGGCCTGATAACAGAAAACTCCAGATTATTTATGCTCATTTAAATTTAAAATGTTGCAAAATACGAATTTGTATAAGATACTGATTACTAATCCCAGTTGCTTTTACACGAATATGACTAAGATTCAAATTCTTCTGAGTGGAGTTTTTGATTAAATGTGATACGAAGGAGCACATAGTATCATTTGGACTTTAATGATCTCTCTTCTTCAAAATGCCAGAGTAATGGTAGAGAAGCAAGATGAGTTTTTCTT
This sequence comes from Dromas ardeola, assembly GCA_013398915.1. Lineage (NCBI taxonomy): Eukaryota > Metazoa > Chordata > Aves > Charadriiformes > Dromadidae > Dromas > Dromas ardeola. The sequence goes on from VYZM01018155.1 coordinate 1,179,128, forward strand.
TGAATGTGATGGAAATAAACAGTGGTTTACAAAATTGTAAACAAGAATGATAAAGAAATAAAATGTATAAAAATAGAAAACCAACATTAGTGAATGTGCCCCCTCTTTTCTGATGAACTTCTCTGCATGAGAATACTAGGATATATCTTGTCTCATATCTAGCTTTAGATTAAGGCAAACGTGGCACAGCTTCTAGCTTGGTGAGTGGGGAGTTGCCATCTGGCCCAGCAGACGATGCTCCTGCCTTAGAGTGGCAAAGGTCCGGAGACTGAAACCCAGTTGCAGTCATGGGTAGGATACATACACAGCAAGTCCAATGCCTGGCTAGAACTAGGGTCCCTGCTAACTGGTTATATCCACTTGTATATCAGATCGCCAGCTGGCAGGCACAAAGTGCTATCTGTGGTATTTAGCAAAGTGGAAGTGCTACAGTCAACACAGACCTTCAAAGACAGGTGAAATTCTGCTAGATCCAGTGGAAGTATTCCTTGTTTTGCTCGCTATGGCACGCACACACACAAAGGAGGTGGAAAAGCTGTGTTCATAGGAATAACAGAAAGGCCAACATATTACGGGATGGATTCTGGCATGAAAAGTGCCCAATGTCCTCCAGTGAACTGTGGAGTCTTAAAAGTGTCCAGTGCTGGGGAATCCACCACTTCCCTGGAGAGATTATTCCAATGACTGACTCTTCTCATTGTGAAAAATTGCATGATGTTTAAGGTAACAGAGAACCATCCTTTTGTACCTCAGTCGATCATCCAGCGACATAAGAGATCAAAGTCAAGGAAAATTCCACTCATATGGGATTTTATCCAAAACAAAATATCTGCAGTATCAAGCAGATGTTAAAATTTTTAATTATCTTTTGGACTAAACTGTCAGCGAAAGACGGTTCAGTTTGCTCAGGGTTCAATTGGGAGGGATTCATTGGGAAGCTTCCATGGACAATAAAGGAGCTAGCAAGTGCTGGGAATTTTTCAAGAATGCTGTCCTGAAAGCACAAAAACAGTTCATCCCTTAAAAGGTAAGGGAAGTAGGTGGAGCTCACTTAGCTGAGAGCTTCTGAGTCTGCTCAAAACCAAAACAGCAGCGTACCAGAAATGGAAAAGCAGATGAATACCTGTTGAGAACTACAAAGGCATTGCCAGGGTATGCAGAGATGCAGTTAGAAAAACAAAAGCTCAGCTGGAATTGAAATTGGCCAGACATGTCAAAAACTACAAGAAAGAGTTCTTCAGGTACATAAACAACGAGCGGAAGCAGAAGGAAAATATTGGCCTGCTGTTAAACAAGAGAGGTGAATTAGTCACCAGCAACGCTGAAAAGGCAGAAGTTCTCTGCAATTTTCTTCACCTCTGTCTTTACCAGCATTGATGGGCCCCAGACCTTGGGAACAAAATTCCAGGTTGATGCAAACACAAACCACTGCCAGTGAAGGCAGAGTCGGTATGTGAACTGTTACAGGAGCTTGACCCATACAAATCGATGGGCTCTGACATTATCCACCTGAGGGTGTTAAGAGAGATGGCTGACATTGTGAGGCCGCTCTCCGTAACCTTTGAGAAGTTGTGGAGATCGGGGGATGCCCCAGAAGACTGGAAGAAGGCTAATGTCACCCCCATCCACAAGAAGGGGTTAAAGGAGTATCCAGGAAATTATAGGCCCATCAGTCTTAATTCAGTCGCTGGGAAAGTTATGGAACGAATCCTCCTGGGGACTAACATAAGTCAAATGAAACATGTGATTGGGAAAAGCCAGCGTGGATTCACCAAGGGCAAATAGTGCTTGACAAACCTGATCGCCTTCTGCAACAAAGTAACCTACTCAGTTGACTTGGTGCAAGCAGTGGACATTGTCTACCTGGATTTCTCCAAGGCTTTTGATACAGCTTCCCACAGCCTCCTGCTAGAGAAACTGATGCGTTACAGTCAAGACAAGTGGTCTGTGCAGTGGGTGGGAACTGGCTGGCAGGCGGCACCCAGAGGGTGGTGGTAAATAGCTCCTTTTCAAACCGGCAACCTGTCACAAGTGTGGTCCCCCAGGGATCGATACTGGGCTCAGCTTGCGTTACTCCATTTTTCTGGTGTGCTCATTTCAAACAGGAATTCTGAGGTTCCCATGCAAATTATATTATTAAGGGGAGTATCTCAGTCTTTCAGACAGTGAATGAATAGTTCAGTCCTCCATGACTTTTTCTGATTTAAGGTAAGGTGTGTTATGATGCCCTCAGTCCTGTTTTGGAAGCTGACTAGAATGCCTGAACTGCTTATGTAATGTGTTAAAAGTTCGTCATACTCAGGCACTAGATTCGAAGTCTATCAAATACATTTTACCTGGTCTTCAACACCCTTACCCAAGCTAGCAACAAACAAAAGTTAGAGAGAGAAATATATCAGTTCCCAGAGGTTTGCATTTAAAAGACTGCTGTTAAGAAAATGGGATATTGTATGTCATAAAATCATCACATAATCAGAGCAATAACAATGAGTTACGGTTTTGGCTTGGATCCACCAAAGTTTCCAGATGCTTTGCAAAATGCACAAGCCTACAGTCTGTACTCAGTTAACAATAGCTTCAGTTACTTCGGTGGGGTTACGCCAGACTGGCACGGCACAGCAACAGCTGAATGGCAAGCTCAGTCCTCATTTGCAACAATAAAATATAAAAAATACAAAACAACTTAAGAAAAAAAACATGCAAGGTATTACTGATTACAGCAAATAATGCTCCATAATGTCAACATAAAGTATGCAATATATCTGAAAAGAAACGCATGAAGCTAAGTAAAATAAAGACAATAAACTGTGCCAAGCCCCTCCTGTGTTGCCATCCTCCTAACACTTTCCCTTCTTTGACATGCAAGAATTTCATGCAGTTTAGTGTCAACTTCTCTGCTGGAAGTTTCAAGGCCCCATGTCTCACAGCGTGAATTTGCCTTCGTGTCATTTGGAATATGTGCTAGTTATCACACATATTTACAAAAGACTTCTGGATGTTTTATTATTTGTTTTGGAAATGCATCCTAGTAGTGTGCCCAAATCTCCTTGAAATGTGTGGGCAAAGCTGAGTGCAGAATTGAAATCAGTACATGCAAATGTGTATTTTTCAAAGGGACTGAAGAGGGTTGGGGTTCTGGGAGCCAAGCACCCTCTCATCCTCTTTCCGAACAAAACATACTCTTTCCGAACATACTCTTTCTGAACAAAAACAAACAAACAAAAAGGTGCGTTTTATCCTGCCTTCTGCAAATTAAGAACTGCTAATAATGATTTCTCCCACTGTGATCTACAACGCTTTGCTGATGCCTTCAATATAGATGTCTTTTACATTTTCCTCTTAAAGGTTTTTTGGCAAGTAGCATTGCCTTATAGAATCATAGAATCATAGGGTTGGAAGGGACCTCTGGAGATCATCTAGTCCAACCCCCCTGCCAAAGCAGGGTCACCTTAGAGCAGGTTGCACAGGAACGCGTCCAGGCGGGGTTTGAATGTCTCCAGAGATGGAGACTCCACCACCTCTCTGGGCAGCCTGTTCCAGTGCTCTGCCACCCTCAAAGTAAAGAAGTTCCTCCTCATGTTGAGATGGAACTTCCTATGCTCAAGTTTGTACCCATTACCTCTTGTCCTATTGCCGAGCACCACTGAAAAGAGCCTGGCCCCATCCTCCTGACACCCACCCTTTAAGTATTTGTAAGCATTAATAAGGTCAACCCTCAGCCGTCTCTTTTCCAGACTAAACAGACCCAATTCCCTCAGCCTTTCCTCATAAGAGAGGTGTTCCAGTCCCCTAATCATCTTGGTAGCCCTATGCTGCACCCTCTCCAGCAGTTCCCTGTCCTTCTTGAGCTGGGGAGCCCAGAACTGGACACAGTACTCGAGGTGTGGCCTCACCAAGGCAGAGTAGAGGGGGAGGATGACCTCCCTCGACCTGCTGGCCACACTCTTCTTGATGCACCCCAGGATGCCATTGGCCTTCTTGGCCACATGGGCACATTGCTGGCTCATGGTCATCCTGTTGTCCACCAGGACTCCCAGGTCTCTTTCCACTGTGCTGCTCTGTGTCTGTATGTGAGAGTAGGCAGTACTGGGAACTGCCTATGTCGACAAGCTTATGGTGCATTTTCTCTGTCTTTATCAGGAGAGACTGGGCCTGGGACAAAATGCCGAGTCTTGGCACCCTGCCAAGCAAAGTGTGGAGAAGCCCACCCTGGGCTCAGGTGCAAGGACACACAACAGATCCCTCTGTGCAAGCACTTTCTGCACCATCCAGTGAAATGGACAACTAACATAACTGTCCAGCCACAGATTCACAGACCATGTCCTTACATCCCGGCTCTCAAAGGCCTTACTACGCAGTTCACCAACAGCCCCTAAAGTGCTCAGTGATTTGGTGCAATATTTAAGAGTGCAGTAATCCTGTTACAGGAGTACCCCTCCGCAGTAAACCAGGGGAAAAGGACATTAGTGTAGGTGTTTGCTCTATTCTAGGCTTCACCACTTGGCCTAGATGACCTTACAGTCTTTTGTACTCATCTTCCAGTTCTGCTTGGGACGCACCCAATTTATTTGCAAGTTTGAAAGTTTTCCTAACACCTACTTTCCTCATCCAGCTGGGGAACTGGAAGGTTTGTGAGAGTGAAACCTGTGTGTGAACTTTGCCAGTGACTGACCTGACGAATGTTGTACTTGCTCCCTAAGGGGAGGTGGATGCCTGGGAGAACCGTTTCATTCAGAGCAAATTGCACCCTAATTCCCCCAACCTATATACACCCTCCCAACAAAATACAGCAGAATTCTCAAAGGAAATGAGAAAAGTGAGAAAGTTGAAAGGAAAAAGGAGGGAGAAGGAAAAGAAAATTTAAGTGGTATAAAAATTCAGGCAGGAGAAACAAAGTACCATAACCTTGTACTGTTATCAATTTTATTTTGTTAGTTTTGCTATAAACATGAACTTTACTTTCTCCGACCCTCAGTAGCAGTCAAAATATTACAGTGGAAGAGTGAATGCACAAATGAATAGGGAGCAGCAGTGGCAGAGGTTATCACAGACAAGAAGCTTTGAATACCAGAAATCAAATACTGAAATACCAGCGTAAGTGCACCTGCCAGGGACCGAGATCTACTGCTGTAGATGTTGCTCTCGCATGGCTATTCTGCTCAGCGAATTTGCTGCTTGAACAGACAACTGTAGTGCTTTCCTTTGGTCACTGTAACCCATCGAGAGTATTTTGATCTCAAGGTTACTGAAACACAAATAAATTCTTCAGTCATATGTTCCTGCCATTTGTTTAGTGGTATACACTACGCATACTGCAGAGACCTGTCTTGTACATCCACAGGCAGGGACTCTGCTCATGACTGGTGCTGCCTATAGCTTTCATTCACATTTCAAGTTTTCAGCCACAAGATTTTAATTTTAGCATAAAAAAACCCCCTTCTCTAAATCTTTCCACACCCTTTAAAGAATGGAAAAGTCATATCCCAAGATTTTAATTCAAAAATTAAGACAGTCCTGCATCATGTGTCTGCACTTTTTTGATGTTTTCCAAAGATCCACTACACATACAAAATTCTTGCTGCCTACTTTTTCTCTTCCACATGAAGACCTCAGTTTAGCCTCTGCTCTCGTTGCACAATTAGCTAGAGGATTTCAGGTATTTACTTCTAGGTTAGGCTTGTCAACTCATGCGGTGCAAAGAATACAAAGGTTTGGCAAAGGGAAAACTTCAAGTATTTAACTGCAAACAAAAAGGAACTGTAAGAGGAGTGGTTGATTTGATAACAAAACTGAGTATCTTGCAGATTTCTGACAAATGAAAGCTCATGATGAGGAAGAACATAAAATCATATTTGCCAAAACACATAATGTGCACCATGTAATATTTTAAGGCATTTTACTATTAAAAATACAAAATGCTTCAATTATCACTTGAGCAGGTAAAGATTTCATTGAATAAATCTTTTTGTCTTAAGTAAAACAGCTACAGAATACTTGAAAACCTTTGATTTAATACTGCTGGTAAGCTATTTTTAGGGAGAAATTTTAAAGGTACATGCAAGGTAACTATAGCTAGCTGAGTACTTTGTGACTCTGTTAATAAATGAGTGGAAAAGATAATCACAACCTAAGGTCTGAATAGTTACGCAGGTATGATGCTTAGAAGATAAAACCTCAGTCACTCCAGCACAAAACATACAAACCCAATTTTGTCTCTGTCCTTTTATTACTTGTGCTGCTTACCAAGACTCTGGCCTGGTAGGAATTGAGGACACATACACTGTAAATTCACTAGAGGTACTTCCTGAAATTACATGTCTTTTGACCTGTTTTTCCCCAAAACATTTTCTCAAACTTTATTACTTTACCAGCCAATGAAGACTAGCATTTTTTTCATTATGAAAGGGACATCAATGGTGGAGCTAACACATTTTCCACAAACATTTTGCCGAAACGAAGCGACCAAATGTTACTGATGGACATATAGACAGAAAGGCTAAAAGGAAGAAAGTTTAAGAGGATATATTCTTTCTCTGTTAGTTCTGATTATTCTAGCAGATTATGATGTTACATCAATTTGTAAAGACTTCAGGAAATCCCGGTGTAAATCTCGTTCAGAAGAGATGATTCACGCTCCATACATATATAAGCAACTCCTTGATATTTATCAACGGCTCTGTGTAATCAATGAATTTGCTTCTCTGAATTACTAATGTCATAATTCATATAAATTGAAATAGATAATTTATTTTTTCCTTCCTAGAGAACAGGGTCATTTTTCATAAATATCAAAGCATGGCATCATGAAAAAGAGCAAAAAGAATTAGAAGACAAAAGTCACGAGCATTGATAGGCACTACAAGTATGTTTCTGTTTTAGGAATAAATAAGTACTGACTGTCCTGTTTTAGCACTGGACAAATGTGAACATGGATACAATTATACACATCCCAGACTTAATAAATTCTGCTTAAGACTTTGGGCCTGCAAAGATGGAGACATATGGTATTATTCAGAACAAGTTATCCCACTGACTTCAGTGGAAATGTCTACAGTGTGTGAAGCGAAGCATGCATACCCCTTTGCAGAAAAATGCACTAAAACTTCATGTTTTCCCTCCGAAACCTCATCAAGCCATGGGGATTAGAGCTCTCCTCAAGTATTTTCTGTGTCTTTTTGCTGTCATTTGTATTGTTGTTCAGTTCCTGCATTCTATTAGTGTTCCCTTTTGCCTAGAATTTACTTGGCAGCTCTTAGAGATTTTTGGTAACATTATAACCAATTTCCATCACATCCACCCTCTCTCACAATAAAATGCTGAAGTGTCAGAGGTTTGCCTCAAAAAAAAAAAAAAAAAAAGCAGCAGCAACCACTAAACAAAAATTGTGCAACCTTTCTTTCAAGCATTGCATCTCTTGATAATGCTATTATGGCAAACTACATAATAATTTTACTTAGGAATGTTTTTATTTTAGTTAAAAAAAGATAATTCCTAAAGCAATTTCTTTCCAATCCCTTTTTTCATTTTTATCTGTAGCCTAATACCATGAAAAACACTAGGCTGTTGGACCAGGAAAGGTATAGCACAATGGAGACAGATATCAGAAGGAGTATCAGTAGGGTTTTTGAGTTGTGACAACACATTTCATAGAAGAAATTCATATAGCAAAAACAGATCATGGGAATTACCTTATCAGGTGACCAGACAAAAACATTCAGGGTTTGGCACAGGTACGGAAACACAGATGTCTAGTGCCACTTGGATGCATTAAGGTGTAAAAATTATATTCAGCATACCAAGCACTTACACAGAACTGGCAAGTACGTGCAGTCCCGGTCTCTTTGAGTCCAGCAGCCTGGGATGAGATGTGATACTGAGTTTCTGATGTGACAAGAAGTTCACATCGAGACAATTGATCCCTGTTCCCTTTCTCTTTGAATCTTTTTCACGTGGCAGTTCCTAGTAGGTTCCTTGGTCTTTTTCTAAAGTGATTTCATTGCTAAAGAAGCAATTGTTGGGAACTTCCCTGCTGAAGCATTTCCTTTCCTTGGAAGAACTCAGGCTAAGAGGTCTGAGTGATTGGAAGCAATCCTAAACCCTTCTCCCAACAAACCATGGGAAAGACCATGGCTGGGAAAGGGCTTGTGCCTTTGTATTCCATTAAGTTCAACAAACAGAGAGCTGACTAAGGAATAGTGTCCATCTTAAGATACCATACTTAAGATAGCCACTTCTTCAAAATTTTAACCTGTTTTGGTGTTCTTCTAAGACTTTTATTCTTTTTTGCTGTTGTACTTGCCATCCATGTTGAAAGCACAGTCACATGGGGAATGTCTGAAGGAAGAAGAAAATAACGGGACAAAAATGAATAGAAAAGAAATCCCTAAAACATAAGCGTGATGATTCCACAGGAAAGCACAGGCACTATTTGTATTCTAACCTATCACTGGTAAGAACTGAGGGATGCTGCCGCTGGCTGCAAGTATTTTATAAATTAGGGCATCCTGCCGGACATAGGAGGGGTAGGCATAATTAAAACAGCTAATTCTAATGAAAAATAAGCCAATTTCTCACACCTAGGATAGGAATACATTGAAGGGTGTGATTCATTTTGAGAAACTCTCAAAGTAAAAATGCTAGCCAGAGCACTGGCCACAGGTTGTGAATTACACAGATTCACAGACCCTTTAAACCAAATGACCTAGAGAAGACAACGTCTCTTCAGCAGGCATTTCACTGTATAAGTGAAGGCGGCTCTATTCTGTGATCTCGTTAAGGAGAAATTTTCCCCTTTTTCAGAGGGTTAGACAGAGGGGGCAATGCTCATTTAGAGGCAAAGGAATAACAGAATGACAGAGTGAGACATCAGCCCACCTGTACCACATATTACTCAAATTCTTTACTGAAGCCCAGAGGACTTCTGTGTACGGTGGCTCATTGTCATGGCTGTTTCACTTTTCATGCCATGCTCAGACATTAAGCCACTCACAACTGGTCCTTCTTAAATAAACCCCAGAAGCCTTTGATCTGTTTTCTACAAGGCTTCCCAGCAGATATTGGCATCTACTTTATTTTTCAGACAACACGGATGGAATGAGATTTATGAATAACTTCTGTCCTCTGAAGCAGTCTGGTTGCAAGCAGCTGAGCACATGCCACTCAATGGAAGACTCAGGATCAGCAATAGAAGTTTGTTTCCTTCCTAAAACTTTTGGGAAAAAATATTTTTCAAGGTGAGAACCACTGCCAGTGTGGTCAACACATGAAGGGTAACAGTTTCAGACTGAAGGTCCCAACTGTGGTTGACACTAATGTTGAATACTTTCAACGAGATTAAGGTGCAAGGCAGCTTCAGTGTGATGCTTATGGTGGAATTTTAAAATTGATGCATTTTATTACAAAGTACAGGCGTCAACTCCAGAGCAGCATCTGAGTTTCCAGTATGAGCCACAAAAACAACCACAAAAAAATTACTAAAAACATAAAAAAAAAAAGTTCTCAAGTTCTAAAATGAATTGCCCCAGCACTGAATACTGTTCTATTTTTTCCCTACTAGCATATTGCTGTCTTGCTCATACAGAGTTGTGCATGTAAATGAAAGGAGTTTGAGATGTACAGAGACTCCAGCTGGAAAATATAGCTAGTTCAACACAATAAAATGAGAAACAGATCTATATTTAATCATAACTGTATCAACAAAAATCACATAAATAAATAAATGTACCAAAAGTATTGCAAAATAGGCCATAATAAGTCTTTATAAAGAGGTCTCATACTGCAAAACCTAGGGATCCAGACACAGCAGTAGTGAAATGGTTTTGTCTTTGGAATGCAGTGAAAGATGCTCCAACCAATTTTTTTCAGCAAGTAGGTTGACTGTGTCTTTAGCAAAAGGGCAAGGATTCATTCCAAGAGTATATGCAAAAGTAGGCAAATGACCTTCAGACTCCATTTAAAGTTCAAGCTCACTTTCTTCCAGTAACTAGTCAGATCTCCAGGATACCCTTACTAAGTTACTCATGTAGTCCATTCTGTTTTCTGCAATGAGTCCCACCTTTTCTCTACAAATATAGTTTTAACCAGCCACCATTTTTATTGCAACAGCCTGTGACTAATTTATGCAGATCATTATAAATGTTTATATTTATTTCAAATTGACTAATTACAAAACAGATTCACTGGGTAAGCTTTTCATTGATAATCTTTTAGTTCACAAGCACCTGTAACGGCTGGAGGTTCTTAACCTAAAGGGAACAATGCTGGCCTTGATTCTGACCTGGCTGCAACTACTCTGATGTGACTGATTTAAATTAAGTACTTCCTTGTTTATATCTACACACTCCAACCCTAAGCAAAATCAGAAACACTCACCATACATCAGCCATTCCATGCTCTTTTATGATATGTTGCATTATGTTCTGTAAACACCTAACTTGACAACATTTAACACACAGGTAGCCCATTTTATTTGTACAGCTAAACAAAATCGGTTGAAAGCACACACAAAAAAAGTATTAAATAGCCTGAATTCCAGATGGCTCGCTTGCTCCATAAAGTAACAGTATCTGCTGAGATGATCATGGTACTGTAGTTCTTTCTCCTTACCAAATACATGCAGTAGGAAGTTTTCCTCTGCTCTTTTGTCATCTTCTTTGCTGCTCTCTTATTTCATGACCTCTGAGTTAATCCTTCTATTCTTCCTATTAGCAAGTTTAAGCAGGCAAACTTCAAACAGACTAGCGATGGGTCACAAGGTTTAATGGGCATGTAGATAATCATCTAAATTACATTTCTGGAGCTGATGGGCCAGACAGGCTTAGAGAGTAACTTTACCAGCTTTCACTGTTAATCAGCAAGGATTGTGTGTCTCAGTATGTATCTGCCTTTGCCTGCCTCCCCGAGGGGCTGGCTCATACTGACTGATTAGCAAAGGCAGCTGCATTAGCTTTCTTCTCCCACAAAGTGTGTTATGGAGGCCCAAATGACTTGAAAGGCAAATGTGACCACAGCTCAAACACCAAGCACTCTCTTCTCATCACTGTGGAATTGCTGGCCCTCCTCTTGCAGATTATGATACTCGGCACAACAGTTGTTGCCAATTTTCATGATCTGTTAACACTTAGGAAGCCTCACGCTGAAGGCTCTTCTTTCACATCTATTGTGGTATCATCAAGGGGAAAATTCAACAGGCTATTTCACATTTTCTGATGAATTTGAGAGCAGTGTATGAGGTGAACTGAAAAGAATACAGTAATTGAACTGTCAATAGTGAATGGCCTGGATTTCACCTTTGAAACACAAACTGTAGAGAGTTAGGTAAAGAGAATAACAGTTCTCTGTAGGATACAGACAATTTTACAGCTACAGAAATAGCAATGGATATGTACTGTGAACCTGATTTTTTCGGTGAAGATACTTACATCGCAAAATGTACCAAATCTGAGTCTCTTTTTTGTCATATATTGGTGGTTCGTTTTATTCTTTTGATTCCAAAAGGAACAGGAGCAGTGGAAGACTGGCTTCCTGACTTTGGTAGAAGCTTGTCCTTCAAGTGTTAGGCTCATCTTGCATAGTAAATACAATGTAAATACAATGTTTAATTTTAATGCTCTTTATCAAGTTGTTAAATAAACACAAAATCAGACCAACTAAAATATGATTAGCCATGCAATAAACTTTCACTGTCTTACTTAGGCGCAACATAGGCCAATACCAGCACTCTTTAGAAGTAAAAACTGTTTCACATATTTATAACTCTATACAGAAAAGAATCTGACTAACTATCTAAGAAGTTAAACAACTTTCTATTTTGGATCTCAATTAAGAACATTCTACAGGAAGAAACTACTGAGGAACCAAGTGAAATAATCAAGAACACTGATTTCCTTATTTGCCTCTTGAACTTTGAGAATGGAAGTTGGATTCTGAGTTTCCACAAGTTTTCACAGATGAAACTATGAAACATCTATGTCTCTGTGACCTAGGTGCAACTACTTCTGACTGATGTTAGAGAGAGACATGAGTTAGGCTAAACACTTCTATAATTTTCCAGTCCACGAAGCATGCCATTTCTAAAGCTTCTAAACAAGGTTGAGCAAATTTTCTACTTGATCTGGACAGGCCCAGAATGCAAGGACTGCCCCATATTGTTATAAAACCTTCAGATCTCAGTTTTATTTCAAGTATTCACTGAGATGTGGGATTATCCCATTTCCCAGCTTTTGCATGACAGCCTAAATTACCCACTCTTGGAGCCACAGCATCCTTGGCGCTTTCAATGAGAACAAAAATGGTCAAACCTCTATGCCAGATCATGAAACTCACAACAGGATTTCAGTCATGTCCCATCCTCTTTACCAACATAATGCACAGGGAAAACGATCTGAATTTCAAATATGCATTGTGAGTATACAGCCAGAAGAGGTGATAGCCTTTAAGCAGTGCAGCAATAAATCACTTCAATATCCATTGTTCTATTGTACCATATGGCTGACTTGCAGAACTACCCTTTTTGCTTTTATTTTACCAAATCAGAATTATAGGATTATCATTAAAAGACCAGACAAATTACTACGAAGAGTTATGGAGTCATTACTATGACTCATTAGTCTTCCCCTTATATCATGTTCATAACAATGTATACCTTCTACTTCACATTACAGCTTTCTAATGGCAAAATGTCACCAACAATTTCCACTAGTATCAAAAGCTGAGATGATCAAAGCACAGCTATTATTTCTGGAGATGCGATGGTAGGCATACTTTCTTTTCTGAACACTCATTTTTGACCCCACATGCTGACAAAATAAGTCTAGTTAGGTAAGATCCAAAGTACATTGAAGTCAATGGGAGTCTTGTCCCTTTTCAAAGGGCTTGGATTAAGGATATTTTTCTCTTCTTTTACTATTATACACGTCACAAAAGTTGGTACAGAAGCTGTTACTAAATCCAAATGACAGTCTGCTTGGAGAGTCTCCGAACTGGAAGAGCTGAGGTGTACTTGCACAAATGTGTGCTAAGCAACATGTAACTTTTGTGTGGCCTAAACTTGGCTTTAGACAGTTTTACCATGCACCCCTCATGATATGTCTATGAGCATGACAGAAAGTCTTGCAGACGGAACATGCTGAGGTACCAGAAACTGTGACACCACATTAACATGGAGCTGGACTAGCCTGGGTGGCATGCAGCAGTGGCACCTTATTTGTTCCCTGTATTTGCAGCAGCTCGCTCACAGCCAGCACAAGTAGCTCCACAGCACTCTACTGCCATGTCAGCAATTTAATGAATGCCACCATTCACAAAAAAATGCAACCGAGGCACCACAGAGGTTTGGTATGTCACACAAAGCTACTGAAGTTTAACCTTATAACTTTTGCTCCAGTACAAACTGCAATGACCATTCATTAAAAAACACACACAGATGCATGCACAACATATATTTTGCAAATACCTTGCCCATATGCATGTACTGTTTTTTCTGCAACTTATAAAATGACAGTCTGATCATGATTGTAACACTTTGTGTGCTGTCATACAGTCCAAGTTATTAATGAACTTTCTCTCCATGAATCAGGTACATTGACAGAATGCAAACACTGACACAGCTATTTACCCAAAACATCAGCTAAATATTTCAGCGAGGCTTCAGAAACTTTGGATGACCTTTTCTTCCTCCCCACCCCCTTTTATTATTGTACTTTTAAACGTGACATTGCACTTCCTGGAGCTCACAAAAGGAGAACTGCTCAGCTCATACTTTGCAGTTCTCATATTTATGTGGCTCATCCAAAGACTTGCAAGGCTTTACACTTTACCGGGTTGTTAATTCTTGTATCCTGATATTGCACAGTTAGAGATGGAAGCATGGAAAAATTATGGCCTACGCTCTGACCCTCTAATTAAGAACAGTTAATGTGGGCAGTGCAAAGCCTGAAAGCAAGAGCTTGGCCCACATGGTGACTGAGATAGCTGAAGGTACGTTCCCTGTGGAATCAAGGAAAAACAACAGCTGTTAGAGGGTGACTAAGAGTCCCCAAGTACATCATCTGTTCCTCTCCAGAGATCACAGGTGCCTTCACGAGGTGGTATGATTAGTACAGTACACAGGGTACATCTCAAGAGCCCCTGTCTCAGGGCTGCGTGCTGGGAGCTGCCTCTGCCTGCTCAGGGTCTGGCTCCAGCAGTGCCCTCCTGTAGGCAGGGGCAGCCAGAAGTAAGCAACCCTTCTGTGGTTAGTCAGGCTGTGTCAGGATCCCCCTCAAGCATTCAGTCTCTAGGCTGGTCTCAGGCTGAGGTGACTTGAGCATGTGGCACCCTCTTTTCCATCCATCCATCAAGCTGTACCTCTCTTGCCCAAGCTGGACCACACTGCAGAAATGCATGGAGGAATCACTGAGGAGGGCAGGGAGAGGAAACAAGAATAAGCACAAAAAAGTCTGCGCTACATGGAGTCTACCATCACTGCTACCAGTTCTCTAGCAAAACAGAATTGATTCCAGTAGTGTCACTGGGCCTGTATTATATTGAAATCATCCAAAACAAGAGCTAAAACGGAGTGTAAGCAAAAAGCTATTTGAAATATGTGGGATGATTGCCTGATAACTCAGCACAAACAAAAACCCCAAGACAAGAATGATATAAAACCAGCTTTTCTGATAAGCTTTTCCAGAGAACAATGTTCTCCCAGGAATTGAATTGCCTACCCAGGGTTTCCTGTTGCCTGTCTCCTTTCACAGCCACCCACAATGGCTCACTGCTATTATTTAAAAAGACATTTCAATCCTGTGGTTAAAGGCAAGGAATCAGAAAAACCTGGATCTAGTTCAGTCTGTACTAGCAGTCCTTGATGGGCTCAGAGATAGCACTGTATCTACAGAATCTGCATCCACAGCACTGTATCTGTCTCAGCATCTCCCCATCCTGCAGCACCCTAGGCAGCAGGTATTGCAAGGCATCTATCAATTATACACCCCACCAGCACCAGCAGAATCTTGTTCACCACTTGCGATTATAGGGGTCATAATTTGACTCACAAACATTTTTAGTCACGCACTTATGAGTTTCTGCTTGGCTAGTTCCTGGGCAGATCTCCATCTTCTGCACCTTTAATGTGTCATGCACGCCCATGGGATGATTTCAGTAATTGTATGAAGGGGGAGAACAGCCTGAACACACAAAAGAATGGAATCACTCTGTCACGTCATTGAGGTTTATCTTTTATGGTTTTGTTCCTCACATAGTGATATACTAATGACATTTTTCTGTGGCAGCATAATAGCAAAATAACCATTCAAGTTAGGAGTCACCTAACTGAGCGTCTAGGATGGTGGGATGTTCCTAGTAAGACTGTGATAAACTGCAAACACAGAGAAGAGGGAAAGGAAGGGGAGGACATTCTAAATTTTCCATTGCTGAGGTAGGAGGTGCTACAAAAAACACTGGCTGGTGCCAATAAATTCAGTGGTGATGAAGAGCGATATCATCCCTGATTTAAGGAGTTCATAACTAAAAGAATGCTGCCCAAGGAAAGGGAGCATAGGAATAATGAAGACTGAAAGTGGCCTAGAAAATTCTCCCTCTTCGGGGGCTTGTAGCAACCTAATACTTCCTCTGGCTAATGATCATAAACAAAACTAGTTAGTTGGCATCATCTCAGCCATTATTGGCTGAAAATTGTTGAATCACTAAATCAGCATTCGTATGGATCGTCTTAAAGCACTGGTGGCAAGTTATCTGTCAGTGATCTGTGTAACACACCATTTCCCGTGTACAATGCATCGTAATAATGACAAATGTAGCCGCTGCATGGAGACATCCGCTCTCTTCAGTCTCTGCCTGATACTTCTGGAGAGTTTTCCTGGAGGGTATCTGGTATTAATCTTGCATTACATATTAAACAGGAAACTTAGCTATATAGAGAAGACTAAGCACAATTCATATAAAATCAGGAGTGTAAGCAAAATGCAGTAAACAGGAAGACTATATGCTTTTCTCCAGGCAGCTGGACCCAACATGGACTTAAGCCTCAAAATTTGGACTCAAAATGCTGGAGAGTATGGTGATGGTCCTAGTCAGGCACAGCCTACTGGAGATACAGGATGAAACTGTACAGCAAATTTTCATTCCATGCTTAGAGAAAGTGATGCCTAAGTAGAAGCACAGCCAAACTCATTCTTTTGCTGTTTCTTCCCACCTTATGCCCTAGTTGTGCCCATTTTCTCTCTATGGCCTGTTCAGAGCCCGGCAGATGTCTGACAGTGAACAGTGATTATGGGAACCCTTGATTACCAGATGATAGTGCAGACTATGTACGAAGTCAGCTGTGCAGTTGAAAGAAGTGAGCGTTTGATTTCCAGAGAAAACCCAGAGCGTGACATTAATTCCCCCAAAGGACAGGTCTGTGCTCTGTGGAGCTTCTGAGACCTTTCCTTAAAGCAGCAGATGCTGACCGCCGATCAAGATACCAGCCTAACAGCCACATCTCTGATGCTGAGATCCAAAAAGTGTTCAGCACAGAACAGCATAAATGTAAAGAAGATCCATCACAATGGTTAATTGTTCCTCTGACTCATCTACAAAGCAATACTTTAAATCATCACAAAAGTCTTTGTTATAATTAAGAAAATGTGGCAAGCCTTCTCTCCCTAATGGTGTAGATGTTGACAAGGCCAGAATATGCTGACTCTACAAAACATTTTGTTCTGAGATAGACACAGAAATTAACCCTCTACTTGCAAATTAGTTGAGTGTATTTATTATTTACACTTCTACCTTCTATGTGTTCAAAAATACACTTTTTAGAAGCACCAAGTTGTGTTAGATTTACATGTTTATTCACTTCATATTTACAATGAATGTTAATTATATGTCCCTTGATCTTTAAATATTTTAAAACCCCTTCAAATAGTTTTTAGGTTTTCCTGAGCTGTTGTTTGACCATGAATATTTAGGAAAATTACTACAATTTCAGCAGTTTTATGCAAGTGAATTCACTCACTAACATTGCCTGGCATATAGAATGGAAGAGAATTTAGCCATATGTTTCTGTCAGGACAGGTACCCCATCAGTGTAATTTGGACTTGCTCCCCTGAAATTAACTGAAGTATGTTGACATACAGCAGTTGAAGATATAAGCCCTCATCTTGCTTTTTATGGTAGTCTCTCTGTACTAGCTCTCTAATCATTTTGTGACTTTCATCTGAAATGCCTCCAATTTAACAATGTATTTGGTTTGCTACATATCTGGTCCTCAAGGCTATGTGAACACTGCTTTGTCTTTCACAGTGAATGTGTTGCAGGCACACAAAACCCAAAATAATTTACGCTTTATTTAATAGACTAATAGCAATGCAAATGTACTTCAAGTATTTTGTGTGTTTTCACCCATAAATCACTTCTACAATTTCTAAACATGAAGGCCCTACTCATTTAAAACCAGGTCTATGTTTTTTTCCACACAACTATAACTATTCACGTGCAAGAGCTTTAAACCGACCTCCATGTGGTTTTCTTTCACGAAGAAAGCAGAATCTGCCTGTAACAGCACCCACTGCCACTCCTCTGTGCACAGCTGCTCATTCCTGCCCTTGCACCTACCCCTTCCCTTGTGTCTACACAGAGAGATTGGGAACCTTGTCCAAGAAACTAGTCCATTTAGAAAAAATAAGTTCTCCCATCTGGTTCGTGAGTAGCTGCAGGCAAGGAAAGGGATGCTTAAGTTGGCATTGCTCCTGGAAAAAATGACTGTCATACTATGCTCTCACCAGTGTTTCTGAAGAAAATTTAGAGTACAGGCTTGAGTATTTCAGATCTAATAATGAGCGGGCTTTTTGCTTGTCCCAGCCACTCCCTCCTTGAAAACAGAGTTAGCATTATGGACTTCACAATAGCTAAAATCACTAACTTAACAGCTATCTCATATATGTCATAAAAATATAACTTTCAAATTTTAATCTCTTTTCACCAAATAACCCTCTTTGAATCAAAATATCTTCTTTTGAGGAATGAATATGCTTTTCTTTATATTTTTTTCCATAATCAGAAAGCTTTAAAAAAAAAAAAAAAGAGAAAGAAAAAAAAATGGACTCCAACTATTTTTTTTTAAGTTTGGGGCATTTTTTTGTTGTTTTCTGAAAAATTCAAAACCACTGAAAAAAATTCTCACCACCTCTAGATCTGACAAGACTAAAGAATGCAATACGTGATTGCTCCTATACTGGATATTCTTTTATTCTCTGAAAGGGAAGTAAGCCAACTGCAAATAAGATAGAGTCTGGCTGCTGATATAATGAGGCTGTATATTCAGTTCCAGAGATGCACTTCCTATGTGTTTGCAAGCAAGACACTCAAACCCAGAACTGCCAAGAAGGTCAGCAGCTCCTACAGCTCTGCACGTGGCATCCACGATGTCCTAAGGTCAGAGGAGATGGGTGGTTTGTAATGGGGATCACACTGAATCTAATGCAGCTAATGGGAAATATGGAAGGGACTGATGTGCTTCAAGCCTGTTCTACTACAGGACAAGTTGTTTGTTTCTCTCCTAAGCTTTTTTTTTCTTTCTTTTTTTTTTTCATTTAATATTTGCAGGTTCTTTGAAATCTTCGCATGAAAGCACGAGGCAAAGAGTTAATTCATGTTTCTATAATTGAGAGTTTGTACTTGTATTGTCTGGTATGAAAGGCATTGTAACTGTAATAGCACACAGTTTAAAAAGAAGTTAAACCAATTTCTTTTTCTTGGGAAATTTATAACTTGAGATGAAAAAAATATAAGTATTCTCATACCTTACATAACAAGAAAATGAAATTACTTTGATTTTATTTTAGAGGCTTCTTCCTTTCTAAGGGGTTTTCTCTACCCCTAGAAGACTATAGTAAAGTTAAATATAGTTATTATATTAGGCCTAGGTCTTAATTGCTTTTTCATCAATGGAAGTTTAGTAGACAGAAAGAGAAATCAACATGTTGTTGCTGACATCTTATTGCCAGCTGCATTGCAGCCATTTGGCGTTACAGAGTCAGCAATGTTTTACCAGTATCTCATTATCAGCTCTGTTGGATTTCTTATGCTATCTGGACTCTAGGAAACAAATATGATAAAGGGTTTATAAAAATATAAGAGATAATAGTACTTAAGAATAAGGTGTGCTATAAAAATCCGGAAAGTTTCCCAAGCTGTTCTCCTGTAAGTCCGTTCTCTCAGACCTGAGAAAGCTGTAGGACAGCCAGAGCATCAGCCCAGTGCACTGCACTGATTCTGGAAAGTACTTTTTCACATTTGTGCAAATGCACAGATAAAGAGAATGACACATACTATGGCTATAAAATATAATATTAGCTATCCGTTACTCACAAAGCAAATGCAAAGCCAAATAAACAACTGTATTACTAAAATGCAAAAAAAACCCCAACCAACCAAACAGACAAAAAGGAAAAAAAAAAAAAAAACAAAACAAAACACAAACCCCACAAAAACAACAAAAATCCTGAAACATGTGGCAGCAGGACACTATAGGTACAAAATTTCCCGGTGTCAAACGAGGTTCCCTAAGCACATCATCCATTACTTTCCATGATTGCAACCAGGCAAAGATTAACAATCAAAGAGGTGGCATCCATGCATTTCAAGTGAGGCATAGATAAATTTGTTTGCATTTTAAAGATAATGGGCAGTGCAAGAATGAATAAAATATTTGTCCTTTATGACAGTGTGTACATAGTCTGGGATCTTTCACTTGAGGGTATTGCTGATACCCCTGTCTTAAAAGCTCACTGGTTTTTGCTGCTTGCTTTGTATTCTGCCTATCTTGGTATCACAGCTTCACAGGTGATAATGAAATGGCACCACTTCTCTCAAGGATACTTAATTTGAATATTGTCAATAATTGCACAAAATTAAGTTAAAGCACAAACCAATAACCTCTCCATTTGCAGCCCAAGCAATGCTGTCAGAATGCAGAACACAATGAAAGGAAACCAAAGCTGCTGAAGGTGCTACGATGATGCCACAGTTTATCCCCTACTAATTTGGTTATAATGAGGATATAGCTGCTATCAAAAAGTAGTGAGGGCAATATTTTTTCCCCTTTTAGAGGCTGCAAGGCTTGGAACCACACACTTCTTAACTCAATAGCCTTGAAATTAATCCAGGATTATTCAACTGCATGAGAATTGTCAGAAGACTGGAAACAACATCCCACACTGTCTTTTTATTGTAACCTTCCTTATAGTATCATCTTGCAGTGAAACCTGAATATCCTAATGGGATTAAACATAAAAGAAAGTCAGGAAAAAAAATGCTGGATTAGAATTTTAACTGAAGCCTTCTGTGAGAAAGACCACACCACTGTCAGTGACCTTTCTCTCCCCATGTGTGATCCCAGTTGTGCCTAGTCAAGTGTCCAAAGGAGACTCCATCAGTTCACGCTGTATTTATCCTTTTGCTCCTAAAACAGGTGTCTTGTTACTAAGAGAACAAGCATTTGTGTCATTGATCAGGGTGTATTAACCCGCCCTGCAAGAGTGCATAATGTTCTCTGGTATGAAAAGCAGAATGTAATGATACTATTTAAAACCTGAGTTTTGTATTGATAAAAAACATTACTCTAAGCAAAATACAATAAATTCTGTTCTAGCAAATAGGGAAAAGGGGGAAAAAATGCAGGCTTTTGAGTGTTGTAGAATGCCATTTCTATCTCCAGTTCCAGCCTTCATTTGTTTTTAATTGCACTCTATGATAAGTTTGCCTTTAACATACCTAAAAAAATGTTAGTTTAGAATCTCATACTCTGTCTTCACAGCCCTCATTAGATACCACAAGAATGCTTTTCATCTCATTTTTACTCTAAACTCCTGAAGTCCTCCCTAGCTCTGTACAATTATATTAATTAGAGAGCAGTTATTCACAGATGAGCAGAAAACCAAGCTCAATCAAAAGAAACTTCTAAAACACTTTTCATTTTTATCGTTCTAGATCTCTTTCCCTTCACAGGGCTTCAAAGATTCATACTCAGTCTCATAAATGCTATCGTAAAACATTAACAACAGTGTAAACTCTCGTGTGGGAGGATGTGTATGAGGTTGAATTCCTGTTCTTATACCCAGGTACATGCCCCAAATTGGGCAACAAGAGGAGCTTCCTCCACATCTTTCCAGCCAGTGTGTTCTCCTAGTAACATAACTCAAGCTCAACCTATTGCTGCTCTTCTTTTCATACTAATTCACACCTAAGGTGTCAGGCAAATTGCAGTACATCTGAACTGAAATCTTAGGTATTATATGTTTTGATTCTTCCTTGTTTGATTGTAGGAACTACTATACCTAGTGCTGAGCCGACACAAAGAGCAAGAAGATGGTCCTTGGCCTTTTGCGCTTGTAGGATAAGTGTAAGAGAAGAGACAAAGAACAAGTGGAGGACCAGACAGCACCATAATCAGGTATTCAGATCAGCAGTCAGTAGGCTATGACTACTACACACATTTTCTCTGACAGTTCTGATTTGCAGATTGAGATAATTATTGTCAACATGCAATTTGCTATCAACACTTATAATCTGTTTGTCTCCTGTTTTAAGCCCCTTTGATTATTTCTCCACAAACAAACAAAAAAAATCCCTCTTGATCTGTCCCATCACATAAAATCCTCTGCCTTCTCCAACCGTGATCTCCCAACCTCTTCTGCAGTTTATAGAAAGAAACTGGACAAGGGAAATAAGTTTTACAAAAGGGATATATTGGTATATAAAGATCTTCATAGAGATAAATAAAGATAGTATTAGACATTTGACATGAGCACGGATGACAGTTTCAGCACTATGGTTTTGAAAATCCTGCCTCCTGGTTGCAGAATTAATTGTGACAAAATACACTCCTCCAGAATGCTCTAATATTTAGAATGAACCCACCAAACCTATTAATCTGCTTAAAATCCCACAGACAAAAGCACTGCCCTTGGTTATGATTTACCACCTCACTTCCTTCTTTGAATTGACTGACTTATCTTTGCCCACCATACCAAGTACCAACGTTTAGTCCTCAAACTTTGGAATCCAAACAGCTCTGCTCCAGCCTATGTCCTAGGTTTTCTACCTTACAAAGAATATCTTTATTGCCATGGTTTCACTAACTGAAAACTTCACTGTTCCTTTCTTTCATTATCTTTCTTCCAATTTTGTGTTCAATTTAGCCTGAGCTCCCCTTCCCCAGGGGACTTATAGATTCTCACCCTTTTTTTCATTCAAGACACCCACTGCTTCACTGCTTCCTAAGGACTGTTATTTTTTAGGAGTAATTTATTGACATTCCTAAACTTATATGCGGATAAATGTGTTGTAAGCAAAAATCATCCCCTCCTTTGGAATCATCACTGTTTTTTTTCCATTGTGTTTGTAGGTCTTCTAGAATAAACACTCTTCATTTGTAAATTATCTAGCAGCATTAGTCTTGAACATTGATAAACACACCATCATTATAAATATCTTTCCTGGTAATTTCCTGATATTTCTCATAGGGAAGGTTAGGAAGAGTGGGTTAGATGAATGGACAGTAAGGCGGATAGAAAACTGGTTGAAAGACAGAGCTCAGAGGGTCATGGTTAGGGGCACAGAGTCCAGTTGGAGATCAGCGACGAGTGGTGCTCCCCAGGGGTCAGTACTGGGCCCAGTCCTCTTCAATATATTCATCAACGACTTGGATGAGGGGATA
>VYZM01018155.1:1211177-1244140 GCA_013398915.1 Dromas ardeola
GCCCAACTCTCCAGCCTGTCCAGGTCTCTCTGTATGGTGGCACAGCCTTCTGGTGTGTCAGCCAGCCCTCCCAGCTTTGTGTCATCAGCAAACTTGCTGAGGGTGCTCTCTATCCCCTCATCCAAGTCGTTGATGAATATATTGAAGAGGACTGGGCCCAGTACTGACCCCTGGGGAACACCACTCGTCACTGATCTCCAACTGGACTCTGTGCCCCTAACCACGACCCTCTGAGCTCTGTCTTTCAACCAGTTTTCTATCCACCTTACTGTCCATTCATCTAACCCACTCTTCCTAACCTTCCCTATGAGGATGCTGTGGGAAGAAGCAAGAAAGACCTTGAGGTGCTGGAGCATGTCTAGAGAAAGGCAACAAAGCTGGTGAAGGGTCTTATGAGGAGCAGCTGAGGGAACTGGGGTTGTTTAGCCTGGAGAAAAGGAGGCTGAGGGGAGACCTTGCAGCCTTCTACAACTACCTCAAAGGAGGCCGTCGCAAGGTGAGGGTCAATCTCCCAAGTTAACAAGCAACAGGAAAAGAGGAAACAGCCTCAAGTTGCACCAGGGGAGGTTTAGACTGGATATTAGGAAATATTTCTTCACCAAAAGGGTTGTGAAGCACTGGAACAGGCTTCCCAGGGAAGTGGCTGAGTCACCATCCCTGGAGGTATTTAAAAGATGTGGCCCTTTGGGACATGGTTTAGTGGTGGACTTGGCAGTGTTAGCTTAACAGTTGGATTTGATGATCTTAAAGGTCCTTTCCAACCTAAATGATTCTACAGTTCTGTGATTTATCTCTGATGAAGACTGGTCTTTTTAATCATCAGCATCATTAAGTTTTCCTTTGTCCAAGCTCCTTGCAGTCAGCAGACTGAGGAACAATGCAGTTCTGAAACTCTTCTTCAGGCAGGGAGCGACTGAGATCCTGGACTATGCAGAGTCCTTTCCTTCACATGCTGTTACTCAAGAAGGGACCTTCATCTATATGACTGGCCTCTTGTTTACTTAGTATCTTGGAGGAGCTATCGAGCACAGACGTGTGCATTGCCTACACGCTTTGCAATTAGCTCTAATGAAACTAATGACTGTACGTCAGGTACCCTAGGTGAGTACATGCTTGTGAATGTACCTTTTGAAAGATCCCCACTATGTACATCACAAACTATTGACAGTGAGGTTGTCCTTTAGGAATCTCTTTGATTGCGCAAATGAGAAAACTAGAGGATTGACAGCAGCAATAGTAATGTAGCTCTGATGGTCTAAGCAACCAGAGACATAAACAATGAAGGATGTAGACAATATCTTTCATAAGATTAAAATATAAAACGTAAAAAATCTAGTCACTTTTGTGGCTTCCAATGGATGTATTAGTTTTCAATGGTGCAATTTTTAACGGGTCATAAAGTCAAAATTTAGACCATATTTCAGTATTTGTAAAGTTATGAATTTTGTTTGTTTAGATGATGTTTTGTAGGTCTCTCTCGAAAATGAGGAGCCACTGGAGGTAATTTTGTGAGACATGATCACTTGCAATTTTTTTCTGTTTGATAACTGGCAAAGTGTTTGCTTGGCTTCAGTCACAGAGTTTCCAGGAGGGCATTTCGTTCACAGAATTAAGTATCTTGAGTCTACAATTTTGTATTTCTCTTTTGAAGATAAGCGCAAGAATGGGATTTGTTTCCTGGCACTTAAACCCAACCATCTCTCTCCTTTCCTCCTTCCCTTTCTCTCTGATTCCTCACATTGCAGATCAGTGATCTCATCCAGACTTCCTTGCAGCTGTCTTCTTCTGCCCCATGATCCAAACCATGTTTGTTTCTCGAACTGTCCAGGTGATGAGCATGACCAAGTTAAACTCCAAGAAATTATTCTCAACCCAAACTGAGTTTGGGGGTTGATGCTTTTATTTTGACCTAAAAAAGGACTTGCGTATGGGAAGCTAGCAACTTTTTTCCAAATATATAGTTTTATTTCATAAAAGCATTTACAATTTTATTGACCTGCTTAGGCTTTTGTTATGCAAATACAGAAGGGTTGGCTTTTCTCACTAATCTGATTCTCCCATGCTACCCTGCTGCCTGGACACAGCCAAATATACTTGCCATGGTACTTCATAGCCCCTATTCTAAAAGACAGTAATGAAGTACCTCTTAGTCATATCAATTGAAACTGCATAAAGTTGAAAAACTGTGCACAAATAATGCAGAAAATGGATTCCAGTGCACATGTTAGGTAGTACCACTCCATAACTTTGTTATAAGTTATACCAATACATCTCACATGGTCATTCTCACCTAGGATGTAACCGTTTCATTATAGTTTGAGATGAGTTTCTAGAGTTCTTCTTGCTTCTCCTGTGGAAGGCATTCAGAGAGTTCACTAATACCATTTAAGGTTTCAATACTAGTCATGTAGATGAAATGGGTTAAGACCAGGAAACTTCTTTAAATCCTGTCTCCATCCTATGGATTCATGATCAGTGAACAGAATAATTGTACAAGACCTAAGTCCGAAGTCATTATTTTTCCCATAAGTATCTTGTCTGGTTGGACTGCATACCTGAGTTACTTGGGGAGTAAACTCTACTAAACTCTTTCTTCCTTGCAATTAAGTATAATTACATGCATATCTGACACATGCATCACCATCATTGATTTAGCAATGTCAAAACACATGTTTTTTTATACAGTGAACGAAGAGAATTATTAGCCATTGCAGAAAAATACATTGCAAAGAAGCAGACTAGCCTATACCCTGGAGAAAGGTCATGGTACTTCTACGTATTTATACACATACAATAAGAAAAAAAAGAGGCCAAGGGTCTTGCTCAAAGTGAGTGAGTGGCACAGCTTAGATTAGAACAGAAAGCTGCTAAAGGTTGGTATGCTTTGATATGCAAACCTAAATATTTTGGCAAAAGGGCAAGGGCTTACACATGAATGCAAGCAGCTGCATCTTTGAGTTACTTTTCATGGAGTGGACAGCAGTAACAATAACAGTGCATTCATGGAACTGCGTATTTTCAAAACACTAATAAACAGTTACCTAGCACGGTGGTAAAGTATAAGCTCCACTTTATAGCTAGGCAAATAAAGATACAGATGACTATTGACTTACTGAAAGCCACACCCAATTCAATGAGGAGCAAAATTAACACCTTATATAGTCATTACAGCATTCTCCAAGAAAAATGTACAAAATAGTGTCATTCACACATTTAACTTGAGACTTAGTGGAATGGAGCACACACGTTGTCTGATGTGCCTCTGTTCCCAAGCCTTTGTTTGCAAAATCATATATGCCTGTAGTCAGTATAGAAGTATGGAACACGTGTATGAAATGTTATTAGTCAAGAGATAATGAGTACAGAAAACACATTTTTACGAATTTTACACTAAACACATTGTATATCACAATTTATCTCCATCCCTCCATTCATTCCTTCCTCCCTCCCATCCTTCCTTCCTTCCTTTCTCCCTCCCTCTTTATGAAAGTTAAAAATTCTTGCCAGAAACTCAGTCGATCTAACTTTGCCATTACAATATTTTTCCAGCTTTTCAAAAGGAGTTAAAACAAGGTTCTCAGAGTATCATGCTCTTTGACCTGTCTCTTGTTGGACAGAAAATTTAGAGCCACTAAAAATTATAGTTCCTTTTGGAAAAATCTCCACCTGAAATTTTATGTTTTCTTTACAGTTTTGCTTTTAATTGATGAATAAATTAAAAGACAGTCTTCGCCCTGGTAAGCACTCCTAATTTTGAGTTTACAGTTGTTCAGACGTAATTTACTTCATATTTATTAGAAAAAAATTACTGTATCTCCAATTAATTTTTTTAAGCCAGAGTCCTCTGGATTAGAAGGAGAAGCAAAGGGACAAAACTGTCCTATGTAGAAACCTAGCTACATCTCTAATGGCAAAATGGCTGACAGCGCTCCATGATGGGATGACGAAGCTTCATCTCAAGTGTTACAAACCCACCTACATCTACTGAAGGATTAAGTGTTGTGATGCTCACTGGAGCCACTGAAATTAATATAATTTGAGAAACTACCCTCAACATATCATATGATAGCTTTCTTACCATTCTGAAAGATTTGTATGTGCCTCTTCAATCATGAACTGGAATTGTTCAAGTAAACTGGAAAGCAACCAATGCACAGTCAGGACTGAATCAAGCCGCCTCATTGGGTCCACCATGTGATAAAGGTCGCGCTGTAAAGTTTGAATCTCGGGTGCCACAGAAGGGAAAAGCTGAGAAGAGAGACACTGATTAGAGACTACACATTATAATATTTGTAAAATGAAAAGAAATGAGAAATGATCAGAAGACAGTGTATATAGCATACAGATGGGTATCTATTAATGCTCTTTCCCACATGTGTAGAAAATGACTGTCTTGCCCAGCCTTGCAAATCAGGATTGCTAGTACTGCCATGGAAGGCTGACTGCCTCTGATTTGACTTCCAGATCTATTCACCTCAATCCCTCTTCAGAAAGTCTCATCGGTCTCCAACCCTAAAACTGATCCAGGAGGTCTAGAAGAAATCTTGATATCATGCAGACTTTCTGAACAACAGATCCAGTTGCAGATCTTTTTTTCCCAAATACTCGTCATTTCCCTCGTTAACTGCCATGCCTATTCACAGACACTGACTGTTATTCCTGCATCTCTGTTCTTCTCCAAAAATTAACTCACTTGAAGTGTGAAGAAGGTGGCATATTACATTTTTCACCTGCTTTTTTTTGCCATTTTTTCATCTATATCTACTGTCTGGTCATGATCTCAGTGTTGTACTGTCTCCAGTTCTTCATTCACACCTGCTTTGCTTCATTATCATTCTGTTTTCTTACCAACTTGTTAGTCATTTACATAATTTTCCTCCTTTTCCTTTCATTTTATTTTATGGTCTCTGTTTCTGCTTTAGCTGTCCTTTTCAATGAATTCTCAACTCAAATTCTCTGTTTTATTTCTTTATCTCTTTTAATTTAAATTCCGAAAATCCTCCAAAATAAAATGAGCGTAACCTCTTCCTCCCTGCTTCCCTGTCCATCCAGCCTAATACATGTGCCAGAGACAGCAAAGAATGGTAATGAAGGAGAAATGTTAAGAGATTTACATAAAATATGTATCCAATACAACAAAACCCTGTTTATTTTACCAGCTGAAATTGTCCAAGATTCTTCAGCTCCTTTATGAAAGTAATCATTGAATTTATCTCTTCTAAAGACAAACATTGTTCATCTTCTCTGTGGTAAGTTCCATCCTATGAAGGAAAGGGCAGCATATACTGGTGAAATCACACGGAAAGCAACGTGCTTTCATTAGACCCCGATCCCTTTGGTGATCAAAGGAAAAAATTACAACATCTCTCAACTTGTCCTAACCTCATCCAAAGTCATGTCAAGCCAGCTCCTTGATAGCTCTTCCCATTTCTCAGTCTAGAATAAAGTAGGCTGTGCATTAACTTTGTGTAGAAAAGTACCCACAGAAAACTACCATGGGAAGAGACTGAATCAAGTATAGACAATGACATGGACAGTTTGAAATGCGGGCTGGTCTCCTACAGAACACAGACGTAGGTAATCATATCATACGCGTGCATATGTCTGTGGCTTCCTACTTTATCCTGTCATAAATTTAGAACCCATGACACTGTTTTAGTCACACTTGTCTGAGAGGCAGAAGTCGCATGGATAATTTAGACCTTGCAGGCAGGGGGCTCCTTAGAAATGCACCCCTAAAAGTGCCCAGATTGAGAGAAATACTGCTAACGGTGATCCCAGCTTGCCAGAAATAGTTTTCACTAGTGATGCAAAATTTATACAGATCCCACAAATGCAGAAAATTGTAATTGGATCTTGCATTCAGAATAAGACACAAAGTTGTAGGAAACAAAATTTAATTCTGATGCTCATGAATCTACTTGTCTGAGTTAATCTATTCTAGGTTTATGAGAACACACAAACCTGTATATTAAAAAAGACCATTTAAAAAATGGTGGGGAAACTACTTTGTTAAAGTTTTATATGTATCTTTAAAGTACTGTACTTTAGGGAATGACATAATCCGAGAGTGGAATTTTTATAAGAGAAAATTCAGTTGTTTTTTATATATAATATAATTTTTATATAATTACAGTTTTATTCCCCAGAATAAAACTACAGATAGTTTTAATTAAAATATAATTTTATATTATATATTTATATATTATATTTATATATATTATATAAAAAATAAAATTAAAAATAAATAAATAAATAAATAAATCCTTCATTCTATACATTGGCACCAAAAATTTCAGAAAAGCATACGATAGAGAATGAAATATTTTCAAATAGTTAATAATAAGAAAAAGGTGGAATGAACTACCTTGCTCACAGCTGATCCATATATTTTTTGTAAGACTTTTATGAAACTGGATGTTGAGGATTCATTAGATAAGAGAAATTTAAAAGTATCTTCAAAAAGAAATTCTTTGAAAGTTTGGTCCTGAATATTTGATTCATCCTCATCTTGAAAGTCAAAGTTTTCATGCACCTATTGGAAAACAACGTAAGAACTTATAGTTTGAATATCAAGTCCAGTCTTCTCATTACCACTTATACCACACTAGAACTATTTATAAAAAATAAGTCATAACAACACTAATAAAACAGACAGGATTATAATATAACAAATACTGTGTCACATTTTCTGTCAGAACTACACACCACAATGTTTGCTGACCTCCAGTGGATAGAATACAATATTGCA
The DNA here is from genome assembly GCA_013398915.1 of Dromas ardeola. Lineage (NCBI taxonomy): Eukaryota > Metazoa > Chordata > Aves > Charadriiformes > Dromadidae > Dromas > Dromas ardeola. Next base: position 1,217,929 of record VYZM01018155.1, read on the forward strand.
TTCTCATGTGAGAGCTTTTTTCCTACGTGTTTGATTTGAAATTTGATTAAAAAGAAAATAATAAAATGCCAGCTTATATGTTAACATAACTTTCGCAAAACTCAGGAATTTAGGAGTTACTACAGATGAAAGTATAAGTTTTTCAATATATAAACACAATGAATAAACTCATGTTTGTGAAATTTGAATAAATTGGTATTTTAGCATAAACACAAATATAAATTCAAGCTGCATGGAGTGTGGGCATACTACAGCTTCCAAGGGATACTATTCAAAGTTAAATGTCATAGTAATTATCAACTGTTAGTGTTTTAGAGTAATTTGTATTTTCATAACAAACTATTAAACCCTACTGATTTACTGTACATTTATGGATTAGGGCCAATGGCTGAGACTACTATGCAGGCAAGTAAATATTGTGCTTTGTGTTTAGTTTTTTAAGAAACTCCTGGGAGATTTTTTTAACAGCCTGGTATACAATTATTAAATTGCTATGACATATCACATTTCTTATACTAACTAAACAAGCCTTGTCAGACTAATTAAGGATATTGTCTTCATGGATTTTTTAAATTGTGCAAACTTTCTTTCATATGTCCACTTTTCCTTTGTGTTTAAAGGATCCTTCTTTTGTGAAGGACAGAAAGATTGACTGCACTGTTGTTACTCGAAACTCGAAGAGATTTTAACTGAGGATGAATTTTAAAAGCGTTCTCCTGTAATTTCCTGGGATATATTTACTAATTATTTTTTTTTCCCTTTTGTGTGTCATAAATATGAACAAAGATTTTATATACCTAGATATACACACATATTTGTATGTATATACAGGGATAATGAGAAGCAGCTGGAAAGCAGTACAACTTTTGTTTCTGGCCAGGCTGTTCTGAGGCAGGAGCGGTACAAAACCAGCACAGGGAGTTTAAGCCATGGGTCACATTTCTCTGTTTTTGAGGGCCCTGAGGACCATCCAGGAAGAAGGCAGCACAGAGGAGGTCAAAGCAGGTCATGAACTGAAGTACAATACAATCCATGGAGAACTTTAATTTGTATTAAAAGCCAGTTGTGGTATTTTAACTTCCTCCCTTCATCTTTGTTCTGGCAGAGTTAATACCTAACTCTACTTTCATGCAATGCTTCCTACGGATTTTGTTTCGCTGATATTCAGTTGGGGTGATAGTCCTTTAACGCTAAAACTGAAAGGTTTGCACACTTAATGGTGTGGTGAACTTCATCACAGGAACTCTGTTCTTTCAAAACTGGTTTCTCCCACAGCAACTCTCCACTTTTAGGCAAAATTAAGTTTAATGTATTTGTACATTTCTCAGAGATTTGAGGGTACCTATCAAAGAGGGTTGCCTGCTGTCTCCTTTTTGGTGTAAGTTTTTTGTGTCAAGAAATAATTTGTGCATTTTCTCACCTCAAGAACTACTGGGTATACGGAGGTGCCGAATCCAATGTCAAAGGTTAGCATTTGAAAACATTGGCTGCATCTGAAATACAGGAATATAACAAGAATCAGATTCAGTGAGGTTAAGTACTGTTGTGAAATATAGAATTATAGAATCACTTGGGTTGGAAAAGACCTTTAAGATCATAGTGTCCAACCATAAACCTAACACTACCAAGCCCACCACTAAACCATGTCCCTATATATGCTACAACGACATACACAAACAGGTCCAGAGAACACATGCAAGAATATATACACATAGGTCAAGAGACAGCACGTGGCACAGACTAAATAAAATTTCTAAGAAGAGCCAGCAGCACTGAACATAGATGGAGTCAGATCGTGAGCTGATGAAAACTGTGCTATATTAATGTGTATTTATATGGTTGACTGTTCAACCAGTGAGGGAGGTGAACTACGCTGGAGGAGGAAATGCCTTTAGATGAGAATGAGGTCCTGCAAAAGTTTTGAAGACATTTGGAGGGCAATAGATGGCGAAACTCTCTGGGATCATTGAAGCAAGGGTTGTGCTGCAGCTATGGGGATGTTTGAAGGCATGGGCCAGGAGCTCTAAGAAAGTCTTGGGTTACATAAGAAAGAGATATCCATCCCACTGGTAAGAAAATATTAGAGTTTGGACCACTCTATAGCTTCATCCCTGTTACACTCACTACCCTCCTCCCCTCCTCACTACCCTCTCCACTCACAATGTCATCTTTATTCCCAACGTGCATAAGTCAAATAATGAGCTTTATATTACTGCTAATAAAACACCTGGGTTCTCATATAGCTTTATAAAACATATAAATGTAATAAATAGTAATGTATTTAGTATTTATCATAAAATGTCAGGGATAACATATATCGAACAAATATTAATTCTAAATAATAAAAATATTACATAATAAAGGTTGATTTATTTGTAAGAACTGTAACACTCTAACAGAAGTGATTACAATGATTTAACACCCACAGAAATGTCACTGTTGCTGCCTAGGTATATTTCATAAGGTACATTTCATAAAGTATTCTACAGTGTCTCTTGTTCAGATTGCCTGCCGCAGCCAGCTCTGAATCATTTGGGCTACTCTAACATTAAATATTTGACATATGACAGAAGGCTCAATGAAGGGTAATACAGCTTTATATATGTTATGACTAGCCCAGTTGTGAGTGATTTCTGGTCATTTGTGCTGCCTGAAACACTTCATGGGGACACAGCATCTGGTCCTAGGTATTCATCATAACCTATTCACAACCTAGAAACACTCTGGATTTTGAAGAGTTTTACTCCCTAAATGCAGCATGTCCTCACTTCATAAGGAAGTATGAAATAGAGGGGATTTTTTTATTTTAGGAGTGACGTATCCTCTACAATTTTTATTCTGTTTTAAGGGCTATCTTAACAATAGCATAGCAATGACCACTGCAAGTCACTTACTGATTGAAAGAATTTGGTCCTGAGGCAGATGATTCACTGAAGACCTCAGTTATAAGTAGAAGTTTGGTTATAGCTTCCTTCATGTTGTTGAAGGCTTGTTGGGGAGAACTGCTTTTGAAGAATATCTGAAAAAACCTTTGCAGCTGTGAAAGAGATTACACATGTTTTTGAACATTTACAGTAAATCAGTGCTTAAGATCATAAATAAAAAAGCTGGTAGAAGTAAAAATTGCCTTAGAATGCCAACTTCAGTTCTTATTCATTTGCACAGTAAAGCGGCATGAAAAGCTCCATGCAGCATACTAGTAGAGAATGACTTTTTGTTTACAAGTATATCAGAAACAAACTCTCTATTACTGGTTTTCAAAAATATTGCTCACAGTCTAAGCATACTTTGATAAAAACTTTTGCTGTCAACTGGTTGTAGGCAACAGAAACCACAAACACTTATTTCTTCAGCAGCAGGTCAAAACACACTCAAAGTAAAAGCCTTTTCTCTTGTTAATGTACTATCCCAAGGGCTATCCCTTGACTAAGAATTCTTACCCCAGGTTAACAACCCTTAAGCAGAATATAGAATAAAGACGTTGAAAAAATGATCAGCCACCGCAGCTTGTGTTTTGACTGAACTCTTGCTCATCCTGAGGTTTTCAGACCCGTGAATCCTTCCAGTGGCATATTCACTGGCCTGCACAACACTGTCCTCAGCTGTATTCATCACTCATGTGAATTCACCCATCTCACCACTCCAGACAGATTCAGGGAAACAACTGGAGCAACGCGGAGCCCCAGTGAAGAGTGGGACACAGGAAGGTTTTGTTGCATCAGAGTCCTCTGTGCTAAGAAAAGTGCTGCCTTTGAACCGTATTTCCATTAGAGTTATCACATGTCACAGAACCCAATTAATGTCTGAACTATGTAAAACTATTAGATAATTTAGTAGTACTATATGACCAGATACATTTATAGAGTAGAAAAGTACTATCATCAGAGATAAAGCACATAAAGTACACATAGAACATGTTTTGCATTGATATTCAGAAAAGAAAAATTTCGGATTCTTTCCAGGAATGTCTCTGCTAAATTGACTTAGATATGCCATTATATATTTTCAGTTATCACCCACTTACACATGTCACGAGCAAGTATCCACAGCAGATGCGTTAACCAAGCCTGGCCTGTAGCAGAAGACTGTAACAAGGTTTAATGAGACATTTTGGCTCTAAAGCATGATCACAGAATCACTCAACCACAGAATGGTTGAGGTTGGAAGTGACCTCTGGAGGTCATCTTGTCCAATGCCCCTGCTCAAGCAAGGTCATCTAGAGCCATCTGCCCAGGACTGCGTCCAGACAGCTTTTGAATACCTCCAAGGATAAAGACTCTACAAGCTCTCTGGGCAACTTGTGCCAGTGCTCAGTCACCCTCAAAGTAAAAAAGTGTTTCCTGATGTTCAAAAGGAACCTGCTGTGTTTCAGTTGTGCCCATGGCCTCTTGTTCTGTCACTGGGAACCACTGAAAAGAGCCTGACTCTGTCTTCTCTATAGCCTCACTTCAGGTATTCGTACACACTAATGATATCCCCCTGAGCCCCTGAGAAGCTTCTTCAGGCTAAACAGCCCCAGCTTTCTCAGCCTTTCCTCATATAAGAATGCTCCTGTCCCTTGATTATCTTAGTGGCCCTCTGCTGCACTCTGTCCACATTCCCCTTGCACTGGAGAGTCCAGAAGTTGACCCAGTACTCCAGATGTGCCAGAAGGGCAGAATGCTGGCTGATGGTCAACTTCGTGTCCACCAGGACTCTTAGGTCCTTTTCTGCAAAGCTGCTTTCCAGCTGGTTGGCCTCCAGCATGTACCGGTGCCTGGGGTTGTTCCTTACCAGGTACAGGACTTCGCACTTCCCCTTGTTGAACTTCATGAGGTTCCTGTCAGCCCGTTTCTCCAGCCTGTTGAGATCTCTCTGGATGGTAGCATGAACCTCTGGTGTATCATCCACTCCTCCTAGTTTTGTGTCATTAGAGGGTACACTCTGTCCCATCATCCAGACATTTAACAAAGATGTTGAACAAGAATGGACCCAGTAGGGATCATTGGGGTGCATCGCTAGTTACAGGTGATGTGTTATGAAGTATTTACTGTGCTGACACGAGATCTTACAACATAGTTCTGTGCACTCTAGTCCACAGAATTTTCTAGACAGTGTTGGAGCCTCCCCTTGTGAGCATGAATACTGCCAAGCTGCTGGTCTGCATTGGCATAGATTAATGGCTTTCAGTTTCTTCAGGCAGCATATTGCAGTGAAATGTAATAAGCACTTTCCACTTTCCTTTTCAAAAAATACTGTATCATTGCCTACAGCCAGCCGTGGGAAATGCTCGAGTATGCAGCTAACCCTGACCCCCCTTTGCTTTTTGCTCTCTTCAGTTCCAGTGGCTCCATTCTGCTGTGCTGGTAAGTAACTGGTGGGTAGGAAGTTGATCTGCCTGTCTTCCTGTTCATATCACCTCCGGTTCCCTTCCCAAGCTTTGCGGACAAAAATAAATGTCCCCCATGCACAGGTCTGGGCTGAAGGTTTGCAATGCCTGGGACTTTTTCTCCTCTTTTGATAAAGATATTTAAAATGCCAGTAGGAAAAAAAATGACAACAGTATATATGACTAAAGTTATAAGATTAAACCCTGACTGCCAGGAAACTGCAAAGCAAAGATTGCACATATAGCCTCAACTCTGCCCTTTGGATATTTGCAACGCGTTGAAATCTCGCATTACATCACACTGTATTTTTATGCTGTAAAAAGTTTTCCACGTGTACTGCAATTCCATGAGTCTCTAGGGCAAAAGAGCCCCGGAGCTGCTATTTAGAAAGAGATTATGCAAATCCTTAGATCACACTCCATTTCATTGCCACAACAGGCTGAGAGGGAGTCCGTGTTTCCCAAGGTCTAAGATCACTAGAGCTGTGTTTCTCCCACAGAATAGTACAAAGATTAAGAACAAGAAGCTGCACATTTTTCAAATCAGTTCTGATTTAGATTCATCTCTGAGTGAAATTGTCCCATTTCAGTTCCTTGTTCAGGCCAAAACCAGTTAATTAAACTGTTCATGTGAAATAAAAAAATTAAAATGAAGACTCATCTCACCAAGGTGGAACTACGTGGTGGTTCTTCAGCTGACTTTGACAACTATTTCCAGCATCTCTGCCTGATCCTGAATCACTCACATTCCTGCTACACTGGCTTGCACCTTTCCTCTAATCTCCGAAATCTGCAGTGGGTATTGAGGGGTTATGTGAGAAGCTGTGTTATTTTGCTGCACCAGGAACATAAGGAGTTGCAGAATCTTATCAGGAGAGATGGCATTGCTGGTAGGAAGGGCAAGAGCAACAGAAAAAGCCCCATTAGCTCACTTGCTCCGTAAACCAATTCCTAAGCACCTCAACACAAAGGATACACAATGCATATATTTCTAGTAAGAACTGATGAAAGACAGGCTGATTTGCTTTATTTGTGCTCACAGCTTGCTGTTGGCTATTATAGCCAACACAACAAGCGTTAAAATAAAACTGGCTTCTCCAAGGTACTGCATTTTTGTTACAGCCCTCCTCAGCCAGACTAGAAAAGAAACATTGCTCAACAGGTTCTCATTAGGGGATATCAGGTTTTAGAACAACGTTTATTCTAAGCCAATGGCTGAAAATAAATATTTAGTCAGGCTGGTTCAGGACCAGCGGAGACAAGAGACAAATACTTCAGGTTAAATTCCAGTTCATGAAAAAATCCTATTTAAATACGTTCAGGTTAGGTTTGACTCCTACAGATTCTACAGGATTCTCAGCAACTGATAGGGAAAATGTAAACTATATGGACTAAGTGTGAAATCCTTCAGCAACCTCAGGTTCTTCTGAGTGTTCCCAACAAAGATACATAAATATCTGTGTTCACTTGCAAAATATTAAAGTCACTGAGTTGAAGGTTTCTTCAGATGATCACCACTGCTGCTGATTCTCTCACCTTCAGAAGAAACAGACTACCTGTCTGGCAAGATTCAATCTCATTATTGATTGAATGTGATTAAAAGCAGCATTGAATAGTAAAAAGAGGACAGAATGGGAAAAACCAGTGGCAATCACAAGAATTTAGTCTGGGAGAAAGCTGACCTCTGGCTGGCAAATTTTTAAGCAGAGGAATAGGGATTAAATTTTAGTAGGCTGTGAAACTTGACGCAGACATGCACATATATTTTGTACAATGACACCATTGTATACAGAAATGCAAGGCTTCTCAGGAGCTTGAAGATGTTCGTCCACATGCTGGATGCATAGAGTTAGAGATATGTTCCACATATTTATGTAATGCCTTACAGAACTGTGTAAATGCAGTCAAATTACATGGATCAAGCACATATTTCTGTAAAGGCAGAATGAACTAGAAATATTTTTACGATTAATTTTAACTCATTGACCTTTCCCTCACTGATAACTGCTTTTGCTTTAGGATAAGCCGCTGCAAAAACAATATTGGCTAACTCATATTAATTTTATAACTCTTTTTCTCTACCCACTTTGACATCCACTTTTTAAAATCTGCAGTCATTAAAATAAGGTTTATGATCTTAGTGACATGGATTCCTTTGGCTCCTCAAAAAATACACTGAACCACCAGTTAAAGACCTGACACACTGAAAAAAATGCAATTTAATTGACAAAGGAATTCTGATTTGCAAGCTTCATGGACAGTGCCATGGGGACTGAAGGAGAGTAGAAGAACGTGGCACCCACAGGGCTGGATGTTATGGTGACTGTAGTAGTTCCTTTGGGAGGATTTTCCTCTGGCAATTTTTCTGCAAATGAATTTCTTAGGAGAGATGCTGAGGCAGGCTGGGGCAGCTAACTGAATGGTCAGTTGAGGCTTGCCCTGAGAAAGAGTACAGAAACAAACTGTAGCGATCTTTCTGAGATTGCCTTCTAGTTCAGTCCTAGCACAGTCTCGCCTCCTGATGAGACAAACAAGATTTTCCTTAACTAACCTTAGGAATGGCAATAAATGCAAACTTAAAACACCTGCCTTCACTGACTGCATTGATTGGCTTTCTGTTGATTGTAATAGGCATTCAGAGGCACAGCTCAAAGGACAACAATTCAGTGAGGTGTCAAAGTCTGTAGAGAAATCCCACCCTACAAGACTACATGGTTTATGTTTCTGTACGAGCTAAATGTCTAGGCTCCTTTTATACCTCACTGCAGAACACAGACAGTTGAAGAGCATGATTTATGCCATCCTAAGGTAGACACCTCAAAACAGTGACATTAATTGCAATCTAAAACTGCACTGTTCCTCCAGTGACTGTACAGGGAATCCAAATGAGACACTGAAGACAGGCAGGTGATATACCACAGGAGTGCTCACACAGCCCACCCACGGACAATAAAACCTGTGTGCCTGGAATATACAGAACCGCCTGGGAGGATGTTTATCCCAAACTTATCATGATAAAGAGGAAAGCGACCATCAGCAAGGTTAAACAGTAACCAGGAAACTACAGAGTGACTTTTGAAACAAGGAAGGAGTCAGCTCAGGGTATAATATAAAAGCAGCATGAAAATTTGCAGCAGGGGGAGAGACTTTGGGGTGGAAACAGTAGCAGCCAAAACCTGGTCAGGCACTGCCAGAAGTCAGCCCGTTGGCATCACAGCATCTGTAGAGACTGCAGGGAATTCTAGGGTGTAAGGATGGGCATGGGCCCAATGTGGGTACATGTGAAATGGGCACGCACAAGAGCTGTAACTTCTCCAACCAGAGGTGCCTGCAAGAAAGGAAGCTGCAGTTCCAGGAGAGAGGGGTTGTGTTTGTAGCCCATGCTGCTTGAGAGACCGGGTAAAGGTGGGTGAGTGGGTGGGTGTGACTACCGCTTCAGAGGGTATTTATAGAAGGACCTTTAGAAACGTGCAATGTTTATTAACATTTTTGAAGTGTCTGGTATCATGGTTTATCTGTTCTGTAACTGAAATTGTTACTGAGTGTATTATTATTACTGGTTGCCAGTTAATTACATATCATCAATTAGCCACTTCTATCCTGGTTTTGGTTAAACAACGTGAACTCATGAATTTTTTCCTGCAACAGTATCTCACCTTTGGAGGTGTAGCTGAGCTCTGAACTTGCCCAAGAGGCAAGGAGATAGAAGATAAGAGGCCATCAGGGCTGCTGAGTAATTCAGTGTAATTTTGAGGTTTACATTTTGGGATTTGGTGCATCATACTTTACAGGATTTGTATGAATGGGTTTTGAAAGAACCTCTCTGGTTCCTAGTTGTAGCCTTCAAAACTAGATGGCAGATAAAGTTATCAATCAGGATCATACCTGAAAGCAAGGTTTATGTCTGAGGAACCAAAGCATGACCTTTGGTTTCAAGAAATTACTCTTTTTGTAGTAATGGAGAGTGTCCTCTCCAGATTGTTCTGCTATGCATCGGAGCTGTTGCAGTCTTTCTGATCAATTGGATCCGCAGGGTCTCAAAAGACTTAAGGTAATGCCTCTCCTTGAAAATAGCTGAGGATATTTCCACTTGAATTAGTTCAATCAATCTCTGATAACTTTCAGTATAGGCTCTGTATTCTCAGTTAATTTTTGTACATTCATTCTCCTTACTGGATCTATATTTGATGAAATCTCTTCACCAAGTCCAAATGCTTTTGGGTATAAGTAGCCGTTCACAGACACAAAAATATTCTTTTGCAAGAATCTCTTTAACTATATGTGTGGAAGTACCTAAATATCTAAGACGTCTGCAAGAACACAGACTGATTCCTCATAGAAGGCCAGAAAAAACATATTTTGCAATGAAGCTATTTCCTATATTGCCTGCTAGCACAGGCAGGCCTCTCCACTGATCACAGTATATAGATAAAATTCGTAAGACATGTAATGGGAGAAAAATGTACCCATAATCAAAACAATGGTTCCAGAATACATCACAGAGAAAACAGTGCAGTAATTTATCATAAGTTTATAGTGTTAGTTTTAGGTAGGTCTGTTTATTCCACCCCTGATTTATTGTTATGATGTGCCATTTCTCTGAAGCTCTAACATGGCTTTTGATGAAGGGGGGAAACCACAGTATTGTTCAGCTACTTTATACAGTAAATTTCCCACGTATGTATATTTTTTTCTTTACATAACATTTTTTTAAAGGATCTAAACTAATAGTCCAGGACAAAAAAAGGTCTTATCCCTTAACACTTTTATAACTTATTTACATGGAGGAGAAAAGGCCATCTGAGAAAGGTTTCCTCTAAAGATCCTTGCTCTTAAGACTGAGTACAAAGGCAAAAAGCCACTCACTAGCTTCAGCAATTACAAAATTAGATCCTTTGACTGAGACTGAACTAAGCATGGTTTCCCAACCCTGCATTAACTTCTTAGTGGAAAAGTAAAGGTGATTAACTAACAGCATTTCCCAGCTTGCAGTGAGAAGCTGAAGTGGATCAGCTTGACTAAGGGAAGCTGGAAAGCAAAAAGGCAAAGACGAGAAGAAAAATCCGGATAACGGGAGGTAGGACTAGGGAAGTTGGGAGCCACAAAGGGGCATGCTTACAGAACTGCCTGGACTGAACAGCCAGAGCAAGAGGATCTGTGGACCAGGAGAAAAGCAGAGAGCTAAGGGCCAGGATAACAGTGTAAAGACTTACTTATGACATAATCACGTTATAAAGAATAATCAGTCTAGAGCTCTATCTAGCTAAACTGGAATGTTCATAATGTGAAGAGCAGAAGAGAACTCTAGGAAGAATTTTAACGTTACTTGTGCACTCCATGACAGATTGACACAACCGTGGAGAACGTAAAGAAGGAAAGATTACCCATTCTTTCTCTTAAGACAAGAATTAGGGACATGAAATTAAGTACTCAGGTAGAAGTCTTAAAGCAAACAAATATACTTTCTCAAGCAATACATAAATAATCTGTAGAGTCTCATTGTCACAAGACATTGGGAAAACCAAAAGCATTAATGGAGAGAATTAATAGAGAATTGCATGGCATAAAAGTCCACTGGAGCTTATTAAACATAAAGATATATATTCCACTTCCAGTTTTGTGTTTCTAACCTTGCAGGTTACCAGAAACAGCTATAGTTTGTCCAGTGACGAGTACCACTTTATGCTTGTCCTGTTACACAGTTTCATGATGCTTTCTTGCCTGGTTGTTGCCAGAAACAGAATGTCAGACTAAGCATGTCTTTGATCTCCCCCAGTCCAGACAGACTTTCATTCTTTTATCAGTGAAAAGAGAAATGATAGGGGTCTAGATACTGTGAGGACAGAAAACAGAGGTGGTGTTTATGTTATGCTCAATCTCCCAGGAAGAGCAGCATTGCAGCATTTGATTCTCTGCACAGGATACTTGCAAGAACAGTGAAATGCATATGCTAAATCCTTACAGAACCTAATGAACAAATTTAATTTTTTTTCCCAAATAACCCTGCAATCTAACTGATTAAGAGTTGATGATAATTTTCTTTTGTATTTGCTCCTGCTAAGTGACAGGGCAAGAATATGGAATTCAAAAATAAAACAAAGGGAAAAAAATTTGAGCCTTTCTACTGTTTCTAAGCATTTTGTTCTTTATCTGCATGTGTGTTTGGATCCTGTCTCACATTAAGTATCTGTGGCTATTACTTGAAGCAGTATCAAAACTGGCCACTTGAGGGCAATACTGCAACCTAATTTTCACACTGTTCGGCTCTAAACCAGACCTCCATGTCATATTAAAAGATGTCTTTCCTGGGTAGGTGAAGGTCCAGTTTTATTTGCATATATGTCAAGTATAAAAAATATTTCTCTTTACTCAAGTTTCACAATGCTTAATACACAGAGAGAGAATTTCAGCAAGAGTTATGGTGACTTACACCACAGCAATCTTAACAGCAAACTGCTTTAATAAATTATGTTTACTTCCTGCACAACTGGAAAAGCGCTTAAGAGCAGAGGTTCAGCTGAGGGTTCTGAGGGTTATGCAAGAACACCAGTCAAGGAATTCAAATCCAGGAGGCACCTGACTGTCTATTTTGGAAGAGCAAAGGCAAGATGAGCCAGAGTGGAGGCCGTGGGAAGCTGCCGACAGCACAGAAGACCCTTCCCAGGTAACACAGGACATGGCACAACTAAAGTCTATGAAAGTACATCCCTTCATTAGGAACGGGGACCAGGCTGGGAAAGGTTAATGTCAGGACAAAGGAAGCACTTCAAAGTGTGTTAAACCTTGAGATAATTAATCATAAATAATTGTTTTGCACACCATCTTCTATAAAACAGAAAATTATTCAGGGGGCAGCCTTCTGCTCAATACACATGCATCGTCAATTAACGCAAAGGGAATTGTTGCATACATTGACAGAGACACATCCTTTAATTGGTACCATATGCAAAATAGAAAGCTTCTATTTTATTATTAATTTTTCAAAGCACAGATGGTCTAAATAAGGGGTTTCCAAATTTCCTCAAGGAAATAAGGCTATTACGCAAGTTTCATATCAAATGACTTATGTGGCAGAAAGCCATTCTCTCCCCTGCATTTCCCACATCTTCCCAACCAGGGCCAAAATATCGAGTCGCACTTTTGCCACTCCTTGACTACACACAAAATCCTCATGCCAGCGCACGATTTAGCTTCCTTTGCTTTCTGAACTGAGATACTAAAATATGTATAATCTAGAGAAAATCTGGCAGCTGGTGAGCAAAACACACTTGAACTCTTCCTGAACTGCCATTTGGCCAATGCTTATTCAAGGAGTCATTCTGAAGCCTTGCCACTAAGATTAGGATAAGTAAATCTGAGTTGTAAAAATCATTTAGAATAGTTTACTAACAAAGAAGCAGTGAGGAATGCAGTATTATTTAATTCATGAAACTTCTGTTTTTCTTTACACGGTTTCTCTTAATCATTTGATATTATCTGGTACCCCATCTCCAGTCTTCTTAAAAATCTCTCCTTCATATATACCACATTCTGGTTATTTCTAGCAACCATAAAGAGCTGTTGTACATAGAGGATCAAATTTTAAACTTAACATACTGATTTTGCGACAGTAATGTTGTAACTAAGCTAACCACAATTGGGGATTGATTTCTCATCGATAATAGTTTAATTATACTGGTATGAGAAAATTTGCTCACCAGAGGCCTGTATACACTAAGGAGGTCTCTATTGTACAACATTACTGAAAGCAGCATATCTATGATGGCAATGCAGCAGATTAAAATTATTCTCATCTGTTCATTTAAAAAAAATAATTCAGTCAGCTGCTCTTTGGGAAAAACACATCAAACACTAGCAAATTTTTCCAGATCAAAGTCTCCTCTATAGGCGTGTTCAGTCCCCGGTGACACCCATAGGTATTCTGTCAGTCTGCAGAAGAACAGGTCTTAGAGATCTTTTCTGTCATTATTGACTATTGACAGGTTGGAGCTTCACAACGTAACAAACCATTTTCTGTCCTACACAATGGGGATGGCAGAAGCTGAATGCTTAGGAGCTTTCTGGACCAGGTTCCTTGGCTGGTACAAATATGCATAGCTCCACTGGCTACTTTGGCAGAGGAGACCACTCTGCTGGCACTGTAACTCCCACTAGCAGCAAGTGACACTCCGTGAATTCCCAGTGTCTCAGTTCTCCTGGAGACTCCCTCACTCCTCCCAGCTTCTTTATAGGCCACAAAGTTCATGCTGAGAGACAGTCTTATACACCCCATTTTCCACCATTTTGTTAATTTGCCTTTCAATCTATACACCACTACAAATGTGCTTTCTGTGATGCCTATTTTTTGTTTATTCCTTCCCATTTTGATAAGTCTGCCTAAAGCTGTGGAATATATAACACCACAGCAGCAGTAACCAGGTTGGAATTGCTGTAGATGTGCTGCTGCTTCTATCTATCATTTTTATTGCTCTTCAGCTGCCAAAGTACTCTGTAAATGGTGGCTGGCACACCATTCAGCAGACTTCCCTCAGTGGGAATTATTTTACAGAGCCGTATCACAATTACTAATGACTACTAGCCTTTAAAGTATGTCTCTACTTCAGATGCAATAGTGATGCTGCTGGACATTGTGCTATTTTAATAAACATAAAACAAAACTGGACCCCAAGATTTGAAAGCAAGTGGCCATTAGTTTTCCTAAATGTAAACAGAGGAAAATAGATGGCAAAATAATATATCTCCATGGTCTTCCACAGCTTCTGAGGGGGGGAAGAAAGAGTAATAGGTTCATCTCACGTAATTTTGGCAATCTAGACTTGGCATGTTCTCTGCGAATGTCATAGCCCATGGAAGGAAGTAGACACTTTTAGCAGGAAACTCATCTCATTCCAAAATTAGAGTTTAAATCAGGTGGGATGATATGTTCTCTAGAGGTGTCTGTTTCTCCAGTAACTAGAATTAGATAATAAGCTTAGACTAGGCACTTAACTTTGAGAGAGCTAAAATTGTAGAACATACCAAATGGCTGGCATCATCAGGAGTCCTGACAGTGACACCACAACACACAGACTGATCCAAAGCCAAGACCTGCTCCTACCCCAAGAGGGCTACGTGGGCAAAGTGCACCCATCCTCAGTTGGCTGCTGCTGGAGCTGATCTATGTGACCTCAAGAAATCACTGCTACTTTGTGACTTCATTCCTTCAAAAGGAAAAAGGAAAGGAGCAGCCACAGAACTGTAGTTCCCTCACAAAGAGCTGCCATGTTCCTTGCTGAAAGAACAAAGGAATGGGAGGGCATGTTTGAAAATCCATAGGACTGTTGAGCGAACTAGACGTCAAGAGAGAGAGGTCTCTCCAGGCACTTGGAGATGTCCAGAGTTAATCCTATTAAGGCACACGTGAAACCCTTCTTCATAAAACCGAGACCATGGGAGCCCCACCCTCTCCATGGAATACTTCCTTCCCCTTATTTAGAAGTGCCCTGACCCTCTTCCATTCTGTTTTACTGCACCTAAAAAAGAAATCTAAACAAACCATTTTAAATATTTACTTTCCTTTTTTACAACACTGTCAATATCCGGGCAAAAAAACATTACTGCATGACAGCACCCCCACTGCTGTACTTTAGAGAAAACTCCAACCTCGCTGCTCCTGTCAAATGTCACCAATAAAAATGGGCTCTGAGGCAAGCAAATCCCAGGGCCCTTCATAACCCCCACTGCACAGGGCAACTCTTCCCTTCTCCATGAAGCAAACCCCACTCGTTCTGAGAAATGAAAGCTGTACATTAGGAGAATATTCACTGTCAGCTGTGGACTGTAAACAAAAAAGGGGTAAAAGAGAAGAAAGATATTATCTGTTTTTCTGTCTCTGTACTTTGCCTGAAAGTTGGAAAAATTAGGAAATGAAATGTTTTACCTTTACGGAAAAGTGCTTCTTCTTGGGTGGATGCCAGACAGTGGCGGTTGAATGAATGAATGCCCGCAGAGGTGTTAAGGATGTCACAAGCACATATGCTTTGATGATGACAGAAAGGTCTTGAGCTTTAAGGATGTCCTTGTGGTCTGGTGAAGCTGACACTTGATTCCTGGAAAGTAATAAAAATACATAGCATTAATTAAGTGCTTTTGCAAATGAGGAAAATGAGCTAAAAGAAAACAGTGAAACAGGGAAATTAGCGGAAATAGGGAATTAGCTTTTTTTCCTCTGAGTAAAGCAACACAGTAGATGAAACCAAGCAGGCTGGAATAAAGCCTTACATCAAGTATTTTTATTGCTTTCAGTATTTTTGAATCTTAATTCCCATACATAGAAAGTAACTGTGTTAGGAGGGTGTTATGTTTGAGAGTACATATGGGTAAATGCATTGTGGGCATATTGTAATTGTTGCAAACCCAGGACATTCAGCATGAAGGTGAAAACATTAAAGAAATCCAAGCAGTTTAAATAACAGAAGTGCATAGTCAAGGTACCCAGATTTAACACTGATTTGTAATGAATACAGAAAAAAACTCCAAACAACCCTATGGAAAGACTGCACTATTGTTAGCACTTTCTTCAATGTGATAAAGGGACACAAACATGTGGTACTGCATACTTTCCCTAATGAAAGCCATAAACTGTAATTCCAAACATTATGAAAGACCATGACACCTAGGAATAACCCATAATAAATCAGGTAAACATAAAAGAATTATGAAAGCTAACTTCGTCTAGGAACTGACATGGCACACTAGATACTGGCCTACAGCTCCTACAGCCCCCACAAAAAAGAATCAGCTGTAGAAACAGGATAGAAAAAACAAACCTAAGGGGAAAATCTGTTATTTAAAAGCTTATGACTTGGGGAAATCTGGGCTATACTTGGGCATATTCACAAATATGGTTACTATTCTGCCTGTTAAAATCTCTGAGCATCAATCTACCTCAAAGCAAATGCAACGAGAAAATGACTATACAAATTATGGGTCTCTAAGACTGATTACTGGTGAAAGACACAGGCCTCTCCTCTCATTTCTGTGTAATCTTTGGCAATATGTGGCCTTTCCAGACCTCAATTTTGCTATCTGTTAAGGGAGTCTAATAGCATCTATCTTAAAGAGACCTTTTTTTCCTCTCTGCAGAATGGTAGGTCCTCAGAGCATAAGATTTGTGAGTTACTGTAACATAGGAAAGGGCATTTGGACAGACAGTTCTCAAGTACTTCTTGGTTCTTCACTTAAGGGAGGGTCTCTGTGCAAAGGACTACATACAAGTGTCTGTGGTAGGGGCAAGGCAGGGATGGGAGCAGGAAATTGCTCAGCCGTTTTGAGACCTAAACATTCAGGGGTGTCTCCGGGTCTGTATTTATCTGTTTAGGTGTTTCAATGCCCTCAACATAAAGACTTACCTGTTCACACACAAAACATGCAAGCTTGGCTAGTACAGAAACAAACATTATGCAAGTATAAGAGATGCAATACATCCAAATGCTCCCCCTTTGCTACATTCTGCGTCCCTGACTCCCAACTAAAAGCACAATGGAGCACTCCCAGTTTCTGAGGGTGGGGTATCATTAGCTTACAGCTGTGTGCTGGTGCTTTGCTTCCACCAGTACCGCAGACGGGCAGTACGCGTCTTGTCAGTGCTTTCGCCGCCCTGGGACATGTTGCTTGTGGCGCTGGATCTTGACAGCCCAGGCTGGCCGGAGCACTCTGGGGTGACGACTGGGAGCTGCAGGTCTGAAAAAGTACCAAAGGGATGAAAAGGAAAGCCAGCAGAGCATTGAAAGCCGCGGTTGACTCCTACTATTAAGGATAAAATGTGTAAAACGCAATAGGTAGAGAGGAGCTACTAGCATCAGTTGAAAATGTAAATTAAAAAATGCTGAGACTATAACCCTTTTTGGATCTGCTAGCAGAGGGCTTTACACCCACAAAGCACCCCCTTCCAGCTGCAAGCTCAGAGGCTGAGCTGCAACTCCTGTTTTACAGGTGAGTGCATGAATGCTGCCTACAAAAAACATCCCCTTCCCCTTTCTTCTTAACAGAAATCCTTTATTTCTAAATATAGAATACCAAAAACTTTGTTTCTCATGTAGTGCTGATGACAATTAATGGGGGTAAAAAATTTATTTGACTAAGGACCAAGGGACTTTGCCACTGTAATCACACAGACAGCTCGGTAAATAGCCACATATCCTTGTTTCTAGGTTCACCGTTTAAGGCTACATTTTCTAGTTACTGAAAGCTATGGGAGGCTTAGTTCTGCCACCGAACGCAGCGAGAGCAGGACTGATGTACCAGAGTCCTCAAGATTACTGAGGCATGTGACTATTAACAGTAATCAAAATATTGTGATGTGAGATCAGTCAGTGGGTGGCATGTATTTTCTGCTTTCACTGTGCTGATAAAAAGGCACAGAGCCCTTACATTATGTCATTTCATGTAGGGTCGTTTCCATTAGCTCTAACACACCTCACATTTCAAGTTCTTAAGTAATAGTCAGGGGAAAGTCAAGCTGTTCACATTATTCACAAACCTTATTACTTATCTTTTTAATGACATACTGCATCGTGCTAATGTTATGAATTTATTTGTACAGCTTCTATTTTAATGCACGCACTTTCCACTTTGGTGCATGAAATGAAAAATGAAACTGAAGTTGTATTTCTGGTGATGAGCTGTGAGCAGCCACTCAAGGAAAAGAACTATTCTTTTTCATACAGGTCCTGTTAAAATGACATTGTGATTGTCTGTGTTTATCGGCTGTTCATCAGATCAGCTCAGTTCAGCCTTCCAAGCTAAACTGGGATCTAAAATTAATCTGGTCCTTTGCCTTACACGCACCCTTTAGCAGGATTAAAGGCTTACTAATCAAAACCAGATCCTTATTAATAAAGCAGCTCATGTTCAGATTATACTCTCACTGGCATCTTTGTGTTGTGTTACGCATTATAACTGATTAGGACTTTGTAAGTGACTACCTGTTTGCTGATGGTACACAGACAAAAGAGACTACTCTCTGCCTACTTGGCTGTGCAGTGATAACAGGAATAAGCCAGTAAACTCCCATTAAGTGATTTACGTAGCAGACTTGCTTCTGAATATGCACAGGGAGCATAAATCAAGTGCTTTTTCTTCCATATGCACCCTGTAAAGACACAACGGCATTTCACCATGGCAATTTCCACTCTCTAAAGAGACAACGGCATTCCACCATGGCAATTTCCAATGGTCTTACTGCAACTACTCCTATGCATCACTTTAGTTACCTAACTGAAGTGCCTATATAAGCAAAATAGTATTCTTAGGCTTTGTCTTTAGGCAATGGAGGGAGAGAGAAACAAGTCCTTGGAGCACTAAGAGAAACACTGGTTCTGAACTGATCTCTGAAAGGGTCTGTTTTTTCACTGATTGTGCAAGAAAACTAAGCTACTTACTTGCAGCTGCAAATAATTTCCAGAGTGTAAAGTTTGGTCATACAGGTTTGGTGTTCAGGCAAAACCAGAATTAAAACACATAAAGGCCCTCCACGGTGCACAGATGACTTCAGAGATCTTTTGCTGATTTATCCTCACACTGGTAAAAAGGCAAGACACAGCCTCTGCTGTTGCATCTGTCTATGGAGTTATGGAGCTAAGCCCTGTTCCCCTGTATCTTGGTACTGTAGCATAGCCATCAGGAACAGCCAACAACTCCAGTTCAGATCTCATGGCCTACATCTTCAAACAGCAGGATACTGATCTATTGACCGTGAGTGGCATCGAAGTCACACAAAACCCAATGAATCCCATGACAGCAATCCAAGTTACCCCTTTGCCAATGCTGCCTAGGGGGGCACACAAGAGAAACAGGTCGTCCTACCTTGGTGGCTACAGTACACCACTGAAAGGAGGCAGAACTGTGCTTTCAGGCCAAGCTCCCTATAACACATACACCTTTTACATTAGGCCATAGCTCCATGACACCATTGACAGAACCACACAAAGGACAAGAATGACAGCTCTGCTCTTCTCATCTGATCATCTGACAGCCAAATTATGTCAAGGGTCCACATTTTTCAGCAATTGCTTTAATTAAAATGACCATAATGTTGAGAAATGCACAAAACATAATTTCCTTTTTTAAAAGAAATCAAATATTTCACTGAAAGTAAGAACAGGGCAGCAGAGAAGGGCTGTTCAGCTCATTACTCGAAAGAAAGTAGAGTGTCATTTCCTTTTTAAAATATGGTTTTAATTGTGTTACTAAGGGAACAAGTAACCAGTATAGTATTAATTCACAAAATAGAGTCTGAAAAGAATGAGATGAGGTTTGTACCTATATTTACCCCCCTTAAATGAGAGTTTTAGCTTTTCAAGGGAAATAGAAAAGATTACTTTAACATTAATTCGTCACTACCCAGTGAACCATGAAACAGATGAAAACCAGAAGCATTCTGAAATTCCCAAACTACTGGGTAGAAGATTCTTAGTATTGCCCTAAGTCATTGCAAAATGTCTCAACATTAAAAAAATGGAAACCTGACATCTCTTGAAGAAGAGAAGGTTAAACAAATTCAGGGTGTTGGTGATTAACATTGAGAACTAAAAAACGGGCAATGCTTGTAAATTATTTCTCATGCCATAGAGCATCCTGTTTGCATGGTGCCTTACACACCTCTGTTGATTTTGTGTTAGCATCCATCTGGCAGACAGCCCATCGCCAGGTGGCTGGAAGAAGGAGAAAGGGGAGTGAGACTGTCACAAGGTGGTTGCTCCTTTGAGATGACACACAGCATGTACATCATCAGGCCAAGCTAATGACGGAGTGACAGTCCATCACTTTGGTAAATCTACTCCTAGCAATCAATGAATTAAATTATCATAATAATAAAGAGACTTCAGTAGCACTGAACTGCAGCACACTCGGCTGCAGCAGCTCTCATGGCAACTCTTCACCTGGTCTTGCACTGAAAAGCAGTAGCACTGTTCATTAGAGCTGTAAATTTGTTAATCAACATTATCATCAACGAAAATTAGCCTGCAGTGCCTTTACTGTTTGCTGTAATTGCCATGTTTTTCCATCTTGAAACCACTCCACAAGCTGTTGTTAATTAACTAGTCCTTTTGAAGTATGTAAATAACATCAACATTTTATAATAGAAGAGGTGAGGCAGGCTCAGTAGTTGATATGTGTCAGGCAGCTTGGGAAACCAAGTTAGAAAGAGTCCCAGCATCCTAGTGTCATGTCCAGATTACATCCCCTGTTTCAAAAATCCAGACCTTAATATCAGTAGTTTCTGTAGCAGACTCTAAAGATCAAAAGGAAAAAAAGGACATAAATTAGAAAAGAATATTTTCCGTTTTAAAGTGGCTATGCAGTAATTGAAAGACTACACAAACTGCTGGTTTTCCTGAGGAGCAGCTGCGGGCTTTGCCTCAAATAGCTTTTGCTGCCACCATTTGTGATGATCCGGTGTACAGCAAAGGACCTAAGGCCGGATACCTGCTTTCACTTAAAAAAAAATGCTTCACTTCCTTGAAATTTTGGCTTGAAGAATGTTTCTTATGCTGACATCTCTGAAATGGTACCATTGAAAACACCGAAAAACACTTTACCTCTGCCTAGAGTGTTCTCCATGATACAATTCTGATGGGTAAGGAAGCCACTACAAGGTCTCAGCTGAATTCACACATTAGCCCTCTAACCACAGCAACGGGTAAAACATAGATCTGAGGCACAGGAACAGCTGGGGGGCACATGTGAAAGGGAGGTATAAGATCCACCAAAGCAAGTCAACACCTCTAGATCAAAACAATTAAGCACTTCTTTGTCACATGAACTGGTGGTAGATATTGTTCTCTCAACTGCAATCTCACAAAGTACCACAGAGTCAAACAGATCAGTTGACAGCGACAGCTGATATCTAATGCAGCAGCCACACTGACATCTAACGAGGCCTTTCAAGTATTTTACACAGCTATGACTTCTTGCTCCCTCTCCCCCCATCTCTGGCTCCTGAGTTATTTACTTGTCTTTGGCTCAGAGTTCTGAAGTGTAACATGAGATCCAACCCATATGCAATAAAGAATAGCTGATTTAAGAGTTACAACGTGTGGCTGCGCAAAAGGTTTACCGATAGCTAGAAGTACATTTGGACAAATTAAGACTTCCTGGAGCAGAGCCAGGTCAGTGTTGACTCGGCTGCGGCCACGTGGACTGTTGGTAAATGGAACGCTTAGGTTAACATGAACATCTGGTGACCTGCAAAGGTAATGAATTCAGCAGAAGACCCTACTGGCTGAACTAGGTGAGTAACACTCAATTGAAAGAAAAGGAAACAGAAGATGAATGAGAATGTGTCCTCTTTATCCTTCCTTTTATGTTATCCTTTGTTGTTACAAGGAGGGTTATGATATGGTTTTGTTTCTTAAATATTTTAACTCAAATAGGCTCAATAGATAAATAGGCTGTATTTTACACCCAGCAAACATGGAGCAAGGACAGATGGTTGTTTAATGAAGCACAGGGCTAGGGATGGACAAAATGCAACTAAGGTGCTGTACTTTGTCCTGAGCCCAGCACATTGTTCATTTCTTTCATAAAGGACATTGTAAGCTCAGCACATTTGTACTTGCAGAGTCTTCATCCAATTGCTTTTCTTTTCAGCAGGAAAAACATCACTTTAGAACATGAAAGTCCATTAATCCTGAAAGTATACAGGAGACTTTCTGTCTTCATAGAAGCCTTTTGAACTTCTTCCTAGATTTTCATAGTAGTAGTAGTCTGTCTCTAACAGGAGCCTAAATTCTCTCACACAGGAAAAAAGGAGAGTGACAGGCACCTCACATCATTTCTCAGCAGTTTCTGCAGCACAATATTCAGCAAGGACTGATAACAGGTCCTCTCTGCCTGCCTTGCAGGCTTGCTCTCTGACAGGGCATCTTGGTGAGTTAGAAGAACTTCATGTCGCATCCTGTGCTGGGATTATCCATCTGCCTGACTGGTGTGGGATGCTGGAGCACAAAGAGCTTATTTCTGAAACAGACTGGGTAAACTGCATTGCTACACCTGGTCCTCTTCTGGTATTTACAGCTGGGCAATTTTCCAGCCTTTGTAGGTTGGAAAGGTGTATTAAACAGCTGCAAAGATTGTTTCACATCAGGAGATGCTTAAGAAGCTTTCATAGAGTCTTAGGCAGATTTCCGAGCACCTCCAGGTCTAGAAGATTTTGGTCAAAATCAAGCCTACTCTCCAGTACCTTTTGCTCAGTCATGTATAGAAACTTGCTCTAAGCTGCATAATCATGAAAGTAATGAGCATTAAAAATGCATTTTTTTCATTTTTCAGTGTTGATTTTGGAGGATGGATGATTTCAGTTGAACTACTGCCACTACATGCCTTGAGGTCATTGCAGACTTGTCACAGAAAGCAGACCTATTCCATTTAATTGCCTCCTGTTACCCATTTGACCTATCAGATTAAAAAACTCCGAAACAAAGATAAGTACTCTCCTATGGCTTACACATTATGCCTTGAGGTTGCTAAAGAAAGAGCGAGAACCTTTAACACTCAGTTTTATAACCTATGCATTTAGAAAAGGGTGGCTGTGAAACTCAAAGCAGATGCTGAATATTTGAAGGAAGCTAGGAAGACTAGGGGCAATCCTGGCCCCCAGTGAAGTCCTGGCAAAATTTCCACTGATTTCACAGGAATATGGTTTCTTCCTTGATACTTAACACTCCTGTGATGGTTTTGACATGTGTTACTAGCTTCATTTGTGATGTGAACATTGCTGCAGGTTCAATATCCCACCCACTGCTAACTATTGATCTAGCTGTCCTTAAAAGGTTTTCATGGTCAAAAGATGCAGTGATCCCTCCATCTGTAATACAGTTAATCTCAAAGTAAGCCACCCTGAATATTTAGAATGGAGAAATTTCAAACTATTAATCATTTCTAGACATTTAAACTATCTAAAGTACGTTTAGTATAAAAAAAAAAAGTTTATAGTAAAGCAGATCTAGATGGAAAGGAATTTAAACTGTGAGTTGGAATGCACTGAAATTCATGCTAAAAAACACTTGTGAAGTTTCAGAGTTATAAAGACAAAGCGCATCATTTTGAAATGTATATGTTGCTTATTTTCTCCTTCAAAACCATCAGCAAATGCAGCTTCAGTTTAGATTAATCATTTACTGTGTTTTTTTGCTTCTGTGTTTTGGCAGGTGCATGGAAAACAGTATTTATTAAATATAGTGATTGCTTGTTCATTCCTAAAGCATCCTCACAGTTAAAAGATGGGGGGTGGGGATGGGGCGCAGAGAAGGGGGAAGGGGATGTTCAATATTTGCCAGAAGGGCTGCTTCTTCTGTGTGCACCCTTCACAGCAGAATTTAAATTTACAGATAAGCTATAAAACTCTGGAAAAAGCAACTTAGTTGCTCAGTTACGTGATTAGAACCACAGCTACAATTCTGTACTATTAACAGGGTAGAATATAGAATAGTATAGGCCAAGTAATTAAATTCATTTAGCTGTTTTACTTCTTTTCAGTCTCCTCTGAGATCTGACGCTGTTGTAAAACAAAGAAAATCCTGCCCCATGTAGTTTATAATCCAATTAACTCAAAGGAATCAGATGCTGATTTTATTGGCCATTCTTGAGGCTCTTAGCAGCTTCAGTAGCAGAAAGGTCATAGGCACAAAACTGATCACAACTGGTGTGCAGACATTTATAAGGGCCAGCTGGCAAAAGAAATGCATTGCCCTATAAATACGCATGTTTCTGTCACAGAGATGTTGAATTATTACAACAGAAAATAAATTTAATCTAGAATTTCTCTCTTACATAGGTGGACCAATGAGGTTTTTCTTCCTCCCCTCACCTCGTCACCCTTCCCACTGACTCCAGAGTAAGCCAGGGATGCTGGGGACAGGCAGGGCAGATTTGGTAGGCAAGGGAAGAGGAAAGCTGGAGTGGAGTTATCACCAGGCAGTAAACATATCACACAGTGAGTGCACAGTCACACATCTGGATTATCGTGGCTCTCCCTCCCACCTAATTTCATTAGGGTCATGCCTATCCCAAGACCTTCTGTGTGACTAACAGCATTGGCCAGCCCTGCAGGTGACCAAGTGCGCATGGAAGGCTGGTAGACACTCACAGTCTCCGCACTAGTGACACAAAACAACAAATGCAGAAGGGAGGCGTACAGCAGAACTATTACTTTAAAAAGAATTGGTGATCTGGATGGGTAGAGAAAACAGCTATGCACGGCACAGGCTGGGCCCTGGAAGTGATGAAGCAAGACAAATGCTTGTGTGGAAAGAGAGACTAGCCTGGACTGCTCAGGGAACAGGAAAATCAGGGAGGCAATGCTGTGAGTATTCCCACTGCTTTCTCAGGCAAAACGTGTCAAAAAGTGTATTTGTTTTGCATACATCAGGATGCCTTTCCTGTGCCCTAAACTGAGACTGGGCAGTTCTGCTGACATAGTGGACCTTAGTCCTCTCCATCTCTCAGCTGAGAGTAGTTCCAGGAGGCAGCCAAGACCAGTTGTAACCACACCTGTGGTGGGACATCAAGTATAAACACCTGAAATCTCTTTGCCAGTCATTCTCCAACTTCCGAGGGTTTCTAGGTTTGGGTTCCTTGCAGGAAGACTTCATCCACAGATCCCTGCAACAGCTGCAGCTTTTGCTGACCTGAGCAATAAATGCCAGGAGATTTCCTTGCTCATTCAATAGTAGTGCCAGAACCTCCTCATGGCCCAAGTCCCATATAGTGAGCAGACATCAGGAACCTGAATAAAACCTGGGCCAAATGCCCTGCAAAAGCAGGAGTAAAACCAATCTTCTTAGACTGAGCAGCCCGTGCTTATCAGTGTGTTCCATGTTGAATTTTAAGATCCATTATGATTCTTATGCCTTATCACAAACCCACTGCCACATGTGCTTATCCTCCAGCAACTTCTTTCTTCTCTTTCCTTCTCTTACTCAATCCAATTTATCCACACACATCACATATTTTTGCCTTATTTGCTTCTCTAAACTCTTCCTCCAGTCTGTCTTTTCTAAGTTTTTTTCTCTTCCCAGCTTCTCTCTTGTCTCCTAAACAGGAGTCATCACTGGTACGTGTATAATTTATTCCCCCCATACAGATAGAACCAGTCTGAATTTTCAGAGTGACAAAAAGATTTTTCCATTAAAGAGATAAAGCAAGGAAACAAGCACTGACCTGATATTTTCTACAACTCATTTTCTTTTCCATATTGATACAACAGAGATATGAGAAGGGGCATGCTCTCTTAAATACAAAACCTAGCAGCTTAAGTTGCACAACAACAAATAGAATAACATTTTTTAAAAAATAACATTTACCCTTTTACCCACTGTTTATCAATCATAGAATCATTCAGGTTGGAAAAGAACCTTGGGATCATCAAGTCCAACCACCAACCCCACTCTACAAAGTTCTCCCCTACACCATATCCCCCAACACCCCGTCTAAACGACTCTTAAACACATTCAGGGATGGTGACTCCAGCAGCTCCCTGGGAAGCCTATTCCAGTGTCTGACCGCTCTTTCTGTGAAGTATTTTTTCTTAATGTCCAGTCTAAACCTATCCTGTTGCAGCTTGAAGCCATTCCCTCTTGTTCTATCGCTAATTACCTGTGAGAAAAGACCAGCACCAACCTCTCTACAATGTCCTTTCTAGTAGTTGTAGAGAGTGATGAGGTCACCCCTCAGCCTCCTCTTCCTCAAACTAAAGTCCCAGCTCCTTCAGTCGCTCTTCATAAGATTTATTCTCCAGGCCCTTCACCAGCTTCGTTTCCTTCCTCTGCACTCACTCCAGCACCTCAATATCTCTCTTGTATT
>VYZM01018156.1:0-18615 GCA_013398915.1 Dromas ardeola
GGTAATCCACAAAGCTAGCACACAGGCCCACAAACTCTTAGGAATATTCATAAGGTTCAAAACACAGAAATAAACACCCTTAATTATAATTATTGGTTAGTACCTTATCTTAACAATTTCTATTCGTTAGTACAGTCTCTCACTTTCATTTAAAGTTACAAGGTNCATTTAAAGTTACAAGGTTGTTTAATTGCTGTGCACATGCTCCAGCACCGGGGTAGGGGGTGTGGGGGGTGTAGTCCAATTCAGTCTCCAATTGTGTTGGTGGTCGTGATCTCCAACTGCCACCTTTACCTCTCCCCCAGTTCCTGCAAATTTTTGTTGACTTTATGCCTTAAACTTATCTGGTTTCCATCCGGTTTTGGCACCTTCTGTGGATGGATGTTCCCTTGCTATCAGCCTTCTGTTCTTCAAGGGTATATTTGTTAGCAAACATTTATTGTTTATATCAAGTGTCTGGTTTCACAGAGCCTTGTGACCTTTTTACAGCTTTTTGTTCTTAGTTTGTGAGAGACTCTACCTTCTAAAATATGTTTTACCTTTTTAATAGTACATTCTACCTTCTTAAAGTACATCAGTCTCAGGAAAATAAACTGAAATAATTATGCTTGTATCAGATACACTGAATTTACATAGCTCATTTTTTTTCTAAGAATCTCAATGCCACTATCAGATAAATAGAAACGGTTATGTTAATTAAAGCCATGGGAAAATGAGTCACAGAGGGGCTTTGGATCAAAGAAATTTTATAAGCAGCTGGGCATAATTTCCCTTGTCACCCATTGTACCTTTAAGCATTGAAACAGAAAACATCTTTAACAAATACACACAAATTAACAACAGAATTAAATTACAGATATAAAAGCCCAGATTTCCTCCACATAAATTCAGGAATTTTAATGAGATATCAATTAGACAATGATTGCTCAGTGTTCACATTGTACTCAATGGAAATAGATAAGCATTCCCAAAATCATCTTGTCATGGTGTATGTTTCTCTCCTTTGACTTTAATAATACCTGAGGGAAGACAATAAAATGCAGTTAAGTTTGCAAAATTCATGGAATGAACACAGACTTTAGTCTTGATTTACAAGAAATGGTTTATCCTCTTTCAATGAGTATGATTACGCACACATTTTCCAGTTGAATGATATGAAGAAAAATATAGTACCTTTTTTTCACTTTTTTCATTATTAAGACAAAATGTTACACCAGAGTTCTAAATTTCCCAGATACCCACATACCAAACTGCAAAGATAAGGGAAACGGCATTCCAGTATGTAATTTACTTCCTAATGAGCAGAATTTTTGCCATCAGCACAGGCAATTATGTAAAAATGTTTCTATCAGGCATCTTGAATGTTATCATAAGACTATGAAACTAAGGCTGTTACAAGGTATGAGTAAATCTGGCAATAAAACTGAATTTAAATTCTAGTTTACTTTTTGAACTACTTTGGCACATTACCTACTACTTTGTTTATTTTTAAATTTTTTTTTTAAATGAAAGTTGTGTGACAAAAAGTGTGATTTAGAGCTAAGAAAAAGGTCATATGATCTCAATGAGCCTGTAAGCATAAGCAGCATTAAGGAAAACATAGTCTCTCATCTCAAACTCTTACAGAAGCCAAGTTCAATTCGCTAAACAGACCCTAAAGGGCCTCCATCTTTTTTTTCTACAATTCAGGGACAACAGTCTTCACTGACAGTTTTCACAAAGTTGTAATGACGTAACAATCTGAATCAGAAATACACAGCAAGTATAGTAATTGTTTATACCCACTATTTGAAGAGCAGTAGGAATGTATATTTGCTTGTATTTTCTCATCTGATGCTATTTGGTTTGTAAATTAGTTTTTGGTTTTAAAGAAAAAGAAAATCAAGAGGAGAAAAGTTATTTAAATACACAATAGTCTTTCTTCTGTTAATGGGATTTTTTTCCTTGATTTGCTGAAAATGATGGTTTCATTGTCATTTCCAAGGGAGAATGTTATCAGCATGGCAAAGTATCACACATACACAAGTATTATGCACTATAGTATTTTTTTCTTCTTTTTTCTTCTTTTTTTTTTTTTAATGGCTTTGTACCAATGGCAAAGAAATGACTGACTTCTCTTGCATTTCAAATCTTCAAAGATCATCAAATACAGAATCTTGGTGGAAGCACATGCCATGCTAGTATAAGTCTTCTTTTTTGCCTTGCTTTTGTCAGAAAGATATTTGGGTTTATTTCAGCTATAGTCCATATGACTTTTTATAAGAAGTATACTATGTTACAATGGGAAGTAGAAAAATTTATACAAGAAGGGTCTTTCTGGATGTCATTTCTAATATGCCTCCCTCTAAGTCTCTGACAGAGGACACTTTTCAGTGGAAGTCAAGTATATCAGCTTTCAAAAGAAAATGTACAGAGGAAATAATATTCAACAAAATAGTTACACTCTGTGGTTCACTGAATATCAACTGGTGTCTTACATAGTTGCTTTACTAGAAAAGACTAGGAGTGTATATAAGAGAGGTAAATTACACGTAGGCACTTTGTGTGAAATATTGTAACTGACTTCCATTTGAACTGAGTCCTGGCAAAAAGAGTACATGAGCTTCTAGAAAATTCCTGTACTTTACATTGCATTAGAGTAACTGAAATGAAGAGAAAAAATACTGCATTATGAAAGAATGATTCTGAAACATATACGAAAGTGTGACCGCCCTGCAGTTTTCAAATTGAGGAAACTAACACTGGATAAAACACTGTACTTCACTGAAGGAAAGTTGCTACATATTAAATCATATGTTTCCTGTAAAAAAAAAATAATAATAATCCCTACATATATCTAGTTACTTCTAAATAGCTGTTAAACTACTGAATATTTAGTACCTGGGATTATTTCAATAGTTTCAATAAATATAATATAAATGTAATATAAATACAAAATAAATATAAATAATAATTCAATAAAAATGCTTATGTCTTTACCTTTTCCAGTGCATTACCTATGTGACTGAAGAGAATTTATGTATCAAAGGGAAAGAATCCAAACATATATGCAATTATAATAATTCAAGTATCTGATTTATTTACAGGTAGAGGGAGGGGAAGAGGTGAGAGAAAAATGACACAGATAAGGAATGCATTGTCTCTGAAGTTACATTTTCAATTTGTTTTCAGCATTAAATCAAGAAGTCAGATGTATAAAATAAAGTTTTTGTCTCTCTGCCTCAGTCAAGTCCTCCCTAACGCACACTGAATTGAAAAATAAAATTTCTTCTACTCAGTAACCAACTTGAAGATCCCATCAGAATCCTTCTGTGTTTAAAATGGAAGCATGATTCTATGTATAGTTCAATACATTTTTAATGTGTTTTCATGTAGACATGAGAATAATACTTTTTAATGGTAATGTGTATATAACGTCTAATGTCACTTGTACTTTAAGAGCTTTTTATTATTTCAACTGTTTATCTAATATCTAATCATCTCAAAGAGACAACATTACTACCTTAGTTCACATAAGTTCACATCAGAATGTTACATGATTAAAAGAAGCTTTTTCAGATCACACTCATTCTAAAAAATTTGGAATCCCTTTTGTGACCTTTTTGTAAGTGGCTAAGGTTTCTTAAAGAAAAAAAAAAAGGCCCAGTATAATGGACTAGTTATTTTTATACCACAAAATTAATTCTGTTGCTTACACCTAGAGGTCCCATGACATCTGAGATACTCTGCAGTGTTTCAGATATTCAGTGAAGGTCTAGCAGATATGGCACAAAACTTATAGGAGACTGGTATTGCCTTGGGGAAGCAGCTGAAGAACAGATGGGAGACTTGGACATCTAATGGCATTGAATCAAGTCTGTCCAGTTACCTTGTAAATAAACACTTGATACACATAGTAGAAAATATGTCAGTAGCTTCACTGTAGTAGCCCAGAAAATTATGAGGACTGATTATTCAAGCTATGAATTTCTCTAAGAAGTACAAAATGTCTTCAGTTCCCTCTCAATACAGCTGAAGTAACTTAAGATCTCATCACTATATGCATTTTTATTTCAAACACAAATGTGATTTCATTGCATGCAGTATATCTTCCATATATGTGATCCTTGTACCTATGTGCTTACTCATGTAAGACACCTTACATAAGGAGCTCTCTGTTTCCAGTATAAACAAGATACATTAATACGCTGAATGACTACCTAACAATTAAGTAGATCCAGAATAGTACTAAGTTGATTCTTGCTTTAATTCTGAGAATCAGTCTAGGTTTTGATAGAGTATCAACAAGTTCATTATTATATTCTGGAAAACAAAAATATCTTAGCAAGTCAAATTTTAAATGGAAGAAGTTGCCTGTAGTTCCTTTAAAGCATTTAAAAAGAGAGTACTACCTCAAAAATGTGTCAGTGAAATCATCAAGATTTTAAATTAACTTTTTTAATTAATCTGTACTATGAAAGACAATAAAAGACTTCCTACCACAAGGGTAGTTCTGATGGTAAATCGGGGAACCAGCTGAAGAAGCAGTAAATTATCAGGACCGGGTAGCAGACACATACTGAAAGTATGAAGGAAATGTAATTAAAAGCAAACCATATTTTAACGGAAACCTAATTGCTTGTGCAAGATATAGGCCCTTGCATAGTGTGTTACTACTCATATGAATTTGTTTCAGGTCAGTTCACATTTTGTTTGTTGCTGTTTTAAAACGTCATTAGGCATTAAATAAACTTCTGATATATGTAATACGAGCTGTCTGTACATACGTGAGACACATTCAATAGCCATTTTATCTCTGCTGCTTTAAACAAAACAAAAAGCATAAATCCTAATGTAATTTTCATCACAGCTATATCAGTTCTTAAAACTTTTCCCACAAATATTCTTTGTCTCTGCCCCAAAGTTGCTATTCTCTTTAATCTGTGTTTTTAAGCAATCTTTCTCTTTTTGCATTGACGAGAACAGATGAACATAAGCAACGTTGTCAACCTAAAATCTTACATGATTAGGATAACATTAGAAAAATGATATCACTTACTTTTTCTTTTTGTCAGGATTTTTATGGGACTGTAATGTAACATTCTTCACTTTCAAGGCAACTAATAATGAAGACAAATTCTGGATCATAAAATATACCTGTATGGTATATATCCAAGGAATGGATATACAGTTCAGGATTTCAAAACCAAGAGTCAACAAAACATGCTTTAACTATCATATGTCATTTAATCAGGTACATTATGCTCAGTAATCAGGATTTATTGCCTGAGACAGAAGACAAAATAATGTATATACTACTGTTATAAGATATCTGCAGGTTCCTTAGTTTTCCTCATAAAATAATTACCTTGATTAGTTTGTTCCTGAAGATCATGACAGACAACTTCTTTCTGCATTGTCATGCCTTTTATTCTGTTAAAAAGATAAAATATTATCTTAGTGTTAAAGATAGCATAGCAAAGCAATTCTAGACTTTTTTACAGATCAAGAACAGGAATTAACGTATGAATGACCAAAGCTTTGATAAACTAAGCCTGGTGTTTCAATATCTACCTTCTTTTATCAGTCAGTGCGCTTACAGGAATTTGCTTCAGGCTACAACATGATCTTAGGAAAAGACATTTTTCTTCCCCGAATTTTCTTAAGTTAGTTCTATTTTAAACCTGTAAGAAATATGCTGATTTGTAACAGTTTTACTGCTTAGCACTAAGTGGTTTTGATTTTTAAAAGTGAAATTTGACAAGTGAGTCATACATATGTCCTGACTGCTTGTAATTTGAGTTCAAAAAAACGGATGTTATGCCTTGAGAGAAAGTATAAAGTTTCTGAGAATGTTTTGAGGATTTTTTTCAGAAAGATTTGTAAGTATTACCTCCATTTTTTTGTTAGGAAAAGTAGTGATTGGTGTCCCTCTGCGCACCATCTGGTCATTCCCACAAGGTAATGAAGACATCCTGACACCATGTAAGCATTTACTCTTCTAGCAATGTTAGTGCTACCATTGTCAGTGTTGACTTAAAACTAATACGTAGATAGAGCTGTAGATATAGAAACAGAGAATTGTTCCTAAATTCTGTGCAACTGAAAGGGTGTGCTCCTTGATTTCCTGGTAGATGTATCATTATATGCCAGAACAGTGCATTTTTAAAGTCTGCTTGTATTCAAATTATGTAATATATATTTAAATAGTTTTGCGTCCCCATTTTTATGGCAACCTTATTCCCATATTCATTTTGTATTAAAAATTGTACATAGTTCCAAGGGAAGTCTTTTGAAAAGGACATATTTTGTACCCATGGAGAGCACAGAACATTTTGTGCAACATAGAATATTGAAGGTGAGTCTAGCAACCACAAAAAGAAGGGTCATTCTCATGACTAAAATACAGAGTGGTGCCTGCTGAGAACTTGATTCTACCCCTTTCTCTGCAGGGTCCTATATAACCTTGAAAAAGTCGGTGGAACTAAATCTTTCCCACTAGTCACCCATGAGAAGACTCACCTGAGTCTAGTCTAATTTGCAGTTAAGAACTGTAATAGAACTCTAGGGGGTCTTAATTTTGAACAATAAATTGAGTACCGATTAACTTGAAAAATCAGATCT
The DNA here is from genome assembly GCA_013398915.1 of Dromas ardeola. Lineage (NCBI taxonomy): Eukaryota > Metazoa > Chordata > Aves > Charadriiformes > Dromadidae > Dromas > Dromas ardeola. The sequence continues at coordinate 6,604 of VYZM01018156.1, forward strand.
GCATCTTGAAAAACTGAATGCTGAGTTTAGTGGAAATTAAACCTATTTGTTGGATAGGCTGTTCATTAAAATTCAAATGGAGCAGCTTCAAGCAGGCAATCCAGCCTTGATAGGATTCCTCTGATAATTAGTGAGAGTCCAGCAGAACCCTTCCTGCTTAGCAACAATGGCCATGTCTTAGAATCACAGGACCCCTGGCTGCAATGTTCATAGCTTCTCATTAGTATGTGTTAGAGAGTTGTAGGAACATTGGGTTTTTTGTGGAACTAGGGAGATGCATATACACTTTTCCACAGAGCATTCGACTATTTATGGTTTTGATTTAGAAGAGGAACGAAATTAAAGAAAGGCAACTTTAGGGAGAAGTAAGATGACAAAATCCTTCTTGAAACAAAAAGATTATGACTATTCATCATTAAATTCCAGTGAAAACTATTAATTTTACTTTCTCAGTATCTCTAAAATACTACTTATAATGCCTCTTCTCCTTATAGGAACTTTTATGCATATGAATTCATCGATATTTTTTTAAGCATTGAAATAGCATTTATATGGTGATGAGCACCACAGATAAGTCCTGTGAGAACATGAGTAATTGGCTGTTCAAAACAGAGCTAGAATAATATGGTCTAAGCAAAGAAGAGAAAACATAAATATTGAATAGCTGCTTATGAAGGAAAATCCAACATCTTTTGTATTGACTAAGGTAAAGGTCCACTAGGGAGAAATCCTGATAACTTAATTAAAAGACTAGATCATAATGTGCCTATACAGATGGTCACATGAACACCTAAAATGAGATTGTGTGATCCCAGATGTGCTGTTGCAATGGGGCAATAAAGCACTAGCTTCTCCAAGTGGTTTTCACTGAAACTGAAACCTTGAAAACAGATAGAATCTCAAACTTCTCTCTAGATTTTCTGAGGCTAAGAACTGCAATTGATTCATAGGAACAACAACAGTTATACCTCCAACTAAAAAAAGGCGCCTCAATAACATATTTCTGGAATCTGCTGGAAAATACTAAGACAATGAAACGTTATTTTCCATAAAAGTGTTTATTCAAGTCAAGCATTTCCACTCACAGCATACCTACTTACGAGCATGCATGTAAAAGTTCATTGAGTCTGTCTATGTGTAGATTAATCAAACTCTGGTTAACCTAGCTAGCTGGTCTGTTTGTCAAGAATCAACAAAAATCCAACCCCAAAGCCTCAAAATCTGACTACCTAGGAGACAAAAGCTCTCATGCAACCCATTAAATTTCCTAACGTATTTTTCCTACCAGCACCCCTGAAAGGCACGCTTCTCTTTATTTTCCAGATGAGAAAGGGAAGCACCACAAATAAAGGTTCTTCAGTCACTAAAGAATTTTTTGCATGTCTTGTCCTTGTTAACTATGGTCAAATTTAGTCTTGACTAGAATTTGCAATACCAGCCCTGTTGCATTCATTCCCTGCACAATTTGGGGGGAGAATTCAGTTCCTCTCAAACAATATTCACAAATCCAGCAGGAAGGTAACCTAAACCAGCAAATAATGTAAAAACTATGGACAGGAAGAATAGAAAACTGGTTATTTAAAGAAGAGCAGAAAAAAGGTCATTGGCTCTGTAGTTTGACCATGTAGATTAGATTAAATGTAGAGTTGTCCTAGTCTTTGTTCTAAGAATTAATAATGGAATTTATACTGAGGACTGAGTTCTTACAAAGTAAAAAATGTTTGGAAAGAAATGGAGTCCAAAGTTTCTGGAAGGCTAGAATTTTTCAATAAATTTCAATTTTGTAGGGAATGTTCCAACAAACTAGTAATATAGCTCCGGCATATGCTATCTTCCCCTTTTCTCAGACTTCATATCCATTTATAGCATCTTATTAAATGCTTTTGATGGTAGACATAATTAACTGTTCCAAATTCCAGAGAACATGAAGAAACACCACATTATATCCTCTTTCTTTGGTATTACATTATTTACATCCACTTAAAATTATTATTACCTGAGACAAAAGCTATCTATTTTTCTTCTTTGTGAGAAGATGGATTCTAAGAGATTTATCTCAAGACATATATGTTCAACATAGAGACTCTTAAAGTTAGAAATGACACAATGGAATGTACAGTTTTCATTCTCTATGGAATAAGCAGTCTTGCTGATGTAAAAAATTTGAACACTCCTAAGATCCAGTTTTATAAACCACTTCCCTTCATGTCACATCACAATAATATCTAAATGTTTCAAATCTGCCTAAGTAGAAAGTGTATACTGAAAAAAAACCACTAAAAACACGGCTGCCATATAAGCACTGTTTTCAAAAGATAAGCAAATTACCCCTACACAGTGCTACAAGTAATGATTAACTGAGTAACTGCAAAGCATTTTTAACACTGGTGTTTGTGATGCATCTATTTTAGCCTTCAAAACATAATAAAACATAATAACAATCTCAGCCTGATGACTTGCTACATAGGTTTTTTTGGGTTGATTTTTTTTTTTTTTTTTTTTTTTTAAGGAAAAAGGATAAGGCAATCATCAAAAGGTAAACCTCCTGTTTTTCCTGCTGTAGGGACTGTTTCATAGACACAACAATTGAATAACATCTTGTCAAGACAGGACTGTGTGACATGAATATTTTAAGGAACACATAGCTGTTACTCAGAATTATTCCCATGTTGCCTTCAAATGGCCACTTGTACCACTTGTCACTAAAAAGGATGTGAAAAATAACACTGTGAACATACTTCATAGATGAATCTATCCTTATGTGTGGTGATTTAGCTGTTGTAATTTCCCCATGGAAATAGGATAACTGCGAACATAACAAAGTGCATGTAGATGTTTTTGTTCCTCCAAGCAGACAATTTCTTATTAATTGTCACTCAGGATGTTATTTTACATAATTTATTTTCTGAATAGTCCAGGAAGCGAAGCAGAAATTAATAAAGAGGGGAACTTCTGTTTTCATGCTGAATGGCAATGCCAAGACAGATTCCAGACACAGAATAAAATAACAATATAGTGGAGTTTGCATCTTTCATCAGAGGCATCCAGGAGAGAGTGTGATATTGTGCTCACACTTCCTTTAAGCAAGCAGGTTAATTTCTATTTCACAGTCTCATTGCATGAATGGACGCTTTTTCAAAATTCCATGAAAAGACAGATGATTTTTTTACGTTCTTTTTGTAATTCATATAATTGGGAGGAGTCACAGAATCTTAATAACTGATATATAGGGGAAAGAGATATTGTTATCGGGGGGAGGAAAAAAAAACAAAACCACAACACCAAATGCAAATAACTCACTCATATATGTAGGAAGTATATTAATGAGGACGGAAACAAATACTGAGACTTCTGCTTAATAATCTCTGTTTCAATTATTTATATGGTGTTCTGTTGTGCTTCTTATGGTAGTGAGTCTTATATTAATCAATCTTTTCCGAAGACCTCTGAAACGAAGGTCCAAGCAAAAAATATATTATTTTAAATTTAAAAATACTGGGGCATTTGTTTGCCTGTTTGTTGTTTTTTGTTGGTTTTGTTTTGTTTTGTTTTTTTAATCAGTAATAACTTTAAAAAGTAGATGAACTTCATGTAGACAGCACAGAAGCCAGAGATATATATAAAGTGTCTGGAGAAGAAGGTATTTTTATTTATTGCATAGTTTGAGAAGCAAGAGGCAACAGGAAAGGAGTCATGGGATGCAGAGCTGTGCAGAAAAGAATGCCCAACTAATTTATTGACAGCACAAATCAAGCAGCCTTGGTGACATTTTAGGAAAAATTTATGCAATAGTAGGTTTTATACTGCTGAAGGAATTTTGACTTTTGTACGTTGCCCATGCATTTTACAATGAGAACTTCTCACTTACAAATATCTAACAATTAGAAGCATTGGTAATCAGTACATCTGCATAGTGGAAATACCCTATCATCCCTTCAGCCTAGTTCAGGTGCATTCAGAACCGCACAATGTTGCTGATTTTTGAACACAAAATATCCAGATTAAATCCAAATGTTTAGTCTTACCTAACATACTCTTGATATCTGAGATGTCTCCGTATGTCTCAACATGCTTTTTACTAAATGACTCAAAAAGGTCCATGAACATGATACAGCTATATATTTGTCGAATAGAAATAGCAGTACAGCTGGAAAAGCAAGCACTTTAAAGTTGATGCAGATTAGAGTCCCCTTCTGCTCTCGTGTTTTGTTCATTTAAGGTACAGTCACTTATCAAAGCCAGCTTCGTCAATCTTTGCATGGGGAATCAGCTGCAATTAATGAACAAAGCAAAGTGTCTGGTGTCTTATGTTTAGAAGAGCCAGATATGAGCCCCACTTCTCATCTGGATCATGGGAATTCGTAATGTTCTCCACTTGTTATGTGATCCGACACATTCCTCCATCACTAGAGAATGCAGTGTTCCAAATGCAGCACCCATCATCCCTCACATGAACTTGCACAGGACTGCTGCATACATACTTCAGGAAAAAAAGATACTTCCCTGCTGTGGAAATGAAAGGGCTTCTTTCTTTCCATCTCACTATTGTGTATCATCTGAACTAAAGAGAAGAAATGTTAAACTGACCTTTTTAACTCAGATAATTTAAAAGCACTGTTCAGTAGTCCCTTTACTAAAGTAAGTCAGAAAACTGCACTTGTTTATAGTGCCATATGTTGAAAGAGCAGTAGAAATGCTTATAAAATACTAAGTACTTGCCTTCTCTTTGCTGACAATTTAAAAACATCCCTTAAACATCTCTTAAAAAAATTTTTGTGGTGAAAAACTACCTTGTGGGATGTGTTGCCCTCAATGTCAGAAAACCCTATATTGCTCTAAGATGACAAAATGACAACTCAAGCAAAAACATCTTAAAATTCTGCACATTTTTTGCTTTCTCCTACATGAAATTTGAAAGAAAAAGTGTTGAACAGCCATCTGGCACAGTGTCCATAAGGATATGTAAATTTAATTGGAAAAAAATGCCTGCTCTTATGCTACGTATAGTTGCCAATATCCTGTGTTGTTAACACACTAGAAAGATTTAAAAAAAAAAAAAGAAAACTTGTCCATTTTTTTTCCCAATATTTTTATTGGTTTTTCTTACAGTATTTCCTATATGCACATTGCACATGAAACTATCAGTAACAGCTTTTGCTGCCTGTTTTCTGGAAAATTGATTGATCTGTCTTGGCTTGCAAATCCATTCTTTATAGAAATTAAAGTCTATCAGATATTCTAAATCAGAAGGCAAAGGTAACTCCTTAAATGAAATCTTCATTATCTATGCTGTCATATATAACATTTCAAAACTTAAAAAAGGTATGTAAATAGAAGAAATTAAAATATCAGCAAATTTTATCTGAAATCTCTCAAGATGCAGGCTCAGATAGATCCTGTGTTTTAATTTGCCATGTTTCTTTAGGAAGGAATCTGCAATCTGACTCAAGAGCACGAAAATATAAATTTTATAAGTATAGCTGGCATATATGAGCAAACTTGCAGGGTGTCATGGTTTGGGCTGGGTTGGCCAATGACAAGACAACAGATGCTCTCCTCCACCTCTCACTCCAAGGAGATGAAGATAAAGAGATTTATGAGTTTAGAAAAAACTAAACTAGTTTAATTCAATATTAATAATAAAATAAAAAGAAAATAATGAAATAGATACAATATACATGTCACTGGCAGGCAGTGGGGAAGTTCCAGACTGCACTCAGTGACAAATAGGAACTGGACTCTGGATCTGCCTTCAAGGATGGATGGATTGGGATCAAAGGTAGACAAATTGACAAGGTCCTCCTCAGATATCAGCCACTGAAGAAAAAGCCATTGAAGAAGCAGACATTGAAGAAGAAGCCAACCTGACCCCATTGATCCCTCAGCTTTTATACTGATCATGGCAGATGTGATGGAATACCCTATGGATCAGTTTTGGTCACCTGACCTGTCCACCCCTCCCCACAGGTGTGACCCCTGCACGGGGTAAACAACCAAGTCAGCCGACCCTGGTTGCCACAGCAACAAGAATAACCAAGAGCCTCCCTCACTGAACAGTAAGTTGGGTCTGCTCCACCCCAAACCAGGGCACAGGGACAGCACTGGAATCAACTAGAATATATACATCAGAACCTGAAATGAAAGCCACCTAGAGCTTCTACTTTTATGTTTAAATATTGTCTCCTTTTTCTTTTAAACATGGACTATTACAAAACCAAAATAGGGTGAATCAGTGCATGGAAATGTGCATCTAACTTGGAGCTTAAACAGTCTTCTACAAACTGGGAGGCATTCTATAGATGATGAAAATAACTATTTTTATTCCATTTTCCTGAAGAGATGAAGCTGATACCATCATCCTGCATAGAATCTGCCTGCCGTTAAGTGTAGTATCCATTAGCAGCTTGAAAAGGAAGCCTTTTCAGTTACATACTTTGTAAAAACGAGAAAGGAGTTACAAATGAAGAGAAAGACCTATGAGTGCACATAAAACGACTGATCAAGTGAAAAGCTTCAGAATGAGATCATGTCTTCTTAGAAATCAGATAATACAAAGAGGAAAAAGACTTCAGAAATGTGGTAAAAGTTCAGCAGACCTGTGCACAGCCTTAAGGAACAAAATCAGACCATATCAGAGAGAGAATTAGGCCTCACTGGGTTGAAAGCATAGGAAGCTTCTTAGTTGTTTATGAATACAAATTTTTAAAGTAAACATTAAGTTCTTTTTGACTAGAGAGTTGAAGAACTAAGTGAGGAATTTTATGTTGTTTTTTTTTTTTTTCTCCCCTGATTTTAGACTTTGATCAGTGATAGAGTTATTCTGAAATTACTCTTGGAATTTTATTTGAATTACATTTTTTTCTTCCTTCTACTCATAATACTCACCAGAAAAAATAATATGAAAGTCAGTATTTTCCTCATTCGCCCTCATGCTGGCAAGATAACCACCACATGTACAGTACAGGTTTTGCTGACTTTAAAAACATACCAGTTTTGAAAAGCCTGCAACCTGAGGTAGGACTAAAAACTTTTTTACAAGCTATCAGATAATTGTGGTTAAGAAATTTAGGCACTCAAGTCAGACATGTTCGTCCTTCTGAGGTCTTCAAAGACAGCTACGTATTTGCACTGATTCTACAAAAGGACTAAACATTTCCCATTCCGGTGTGTTTTGGAACTGGACTCAGTGATAACATATGTGCTGTTCATACTTAGTGCAAGAGGAAAACAAGTCCTAGAAAGATGCTGGGGGTCATATTAGTTTAATCAAAGGATATTAAATTCTGCTGGGTACAGATCTCACTATTGCCAAGGTAAGAGCTGCCCCTGGATATAATTAACTCATAGGTCTAGTTTTAAGATGTTGGAGAAGGCAAACTGACTTTACTCTTTTTGATTTAAACAGCTAGATCTTTCTTATAAATGATATGTGACACAAATAATTCCCCTTTTGTGACAAATAAATAATAGGAAATTTACAAACTGATCTCCATAGTGGTATTTAGCTGCTAAAATAAGGTTATGCCTCAGTCATTCTTCTCTGTAGGCAATCAAGGTTTAGCATTTTATGATTTATGCTGTTTTCTTCTGCCTGATTTTTCCCCAATTAAAATGTAACAAGACTGTTAAATCTTATCAGTTGTTTCAAAGAACAGGTTTTTATGTCCATTCCATTTTTCTTAAATATTCTTTTCCTCATTAATGATTCATGCGCGTCCTATGTAATCTTTTTGGCTATGCAAAACACCATGACTTTGTTTCTAGAGGGAAATATTCATAAGTACGTCATTCAACTAAAACCCATACTAAAAGCTAATGATTTGTTTTATTGGTTTTAGTGTAAAACTCATGACTTATCTTTATCATCTTGTTTTCTGGCACAAAACTAAAATAATTGCATGGTGCTTCTCATAGAGAGGCAAAAAGGGAGAAATTGATCAATTGCCTCATGCCTAAACACAATGATAACTATTCGATAGTTGTGGAATAGAAAAAAATTGATAATCAAAAGCTACTGTATTGGCTCATCTACAGTTTACCCACTTATACTCACAATGGTATACTATTGCACCCCAAATTGGATTTGCATAGGATGTTCTGTGCTTACTTTTCCTTGAAAATGAGATGAGATTTCAGAAACCTGCAGATTGTGGCTTCTGACAATGAATGAGGTTAAATATGGTGACTTTGCGACTTCTCCACTATACATAAATCCTGTCTAATCAAGAAAAAATGCAAGATCAGGCAAAGCTCTGAACACCATTTGGAGCTTACTTTGTTTTGGGATTTGAGAACAACTATTTTACTTCACAGTCCATGTGTCTTTCAGAAAAACTGCTGAAAACTTACTGTTAGTATGCAAAGGCTTAGATTAATCAATCCTAATTTAAGACATCTAGAAATAAAATTATAACTTCAAAGTTTGTGATCCAGACACTTAATGGTCATTTGAAAGATGTAAGCATGGGATAATTTTTGTTCACTCTAAAATAGGTAACTAAGGTTAGGTAAATTACCCTTTGGAAATGCTCTTGTATTAAGACCATCTGAGGTGACCAATTCAGATTTAAACATGCAAGCTTTGGACACCTAATTTTAAACTAGATTATTCACTTCCTTAGACTATTAGGGCTACAGCTATGTAACACTACACGGACAGAAGAAAAAAACGCCAGAAAATGAATGTGGTATAGTGTTAAATAATTCAGTGACAAGTAATCTTAGTATGCACTAATTTATGCTATTTAACTTCAGCAAAATGTATGGCAAGCACTGTGTTTATGAGTTGTTCAGTATAGTTGCAATTACTGTGATCTCCTGTTACAACAGAGACAAAAGATTTGAACTACTTACAGGTAGTATGATTCCAGTAGCTAGGGATTTATGCTTTTCACCAGTTAGTAGACAAAAACTATAGATAGCAGAAAGTTATTGACTTCGGATGGCCACAGAGTATTTCTTGTTAAACTGAAAAATGTTGCAAATTTGATTGTGTTCCATTACTCCTGAAATGATAAATATTCTTCTGTCTCATAGACAAGTTAAATCATAAAACTACGAATAATAGCCAAATGGAATATAACTAATTGCTTTATGTGCCTGTATTCTCTGTCTCCTTTCTATTTTCAGTTTTCAGGTATTTCAGTAGTTGCAAATGAAGACAAATTTTACAATTATACAATTCTTGATTTCATGTTTCTGTTTTCTCTACAATGTTTAGTACTACAGTCAAGCTACGTAATACTCTTAAGTTTCCTTCATGTGAGTTATTCACTTCTGTGTCTTGAGACTTATATCTTAGAAGAAACCAAATTAAACTGTGAAAATCCTTATTTCCACTGAGAATTTTATTTTTAGATTTTCAGCTCTCCCTCCATCTGCCTTTGAGCAATTTTCTGAGCTTCAAGCATGAACAAGCAATATTAATCCAATTTCTAGTTTCTGTGAGGCACATTAAGTTAGATCAAATGCACCTCAACTCACCTTTTTAGGAACTACACATTTATTTAACTGTTTCATTGTCTCATTCACATCAAATCTGTGTAACATCCAGAGCTATATACTGTGAAAAACATAGATTTTTCTGAAGTGGATGTGGAGGTGAAAAGGAAAAGCAAGCAAGTAGGCACCACATTGCTTTTTGCCAAAGGAAAGATTCTACTCTGATTCCCAAACTAGCAATCACTCAAAACCACTGCAATTTAGAACTATAATTCAGGCAATTTCAATTTACTCGCCAGGTAAGGTACAACAGCAATATGGTTAGTACCTGTTCTTAAAAAAAACTCTTCAAAGAATATGAAGCAAGTGGTAAACAATCAGTTCTGCCTTTCCCCCTTTCCATCTTTCAGTCAGTTACAGCAGAATGAACTGGAGTGTTGGCCTTTTCCTCCTCTGCATTCATAGGGCAAGGTATTATCCTCTGCACTCAAGAGAACCAAGGTTGACCAAAACATTTCTCACTTTATCTTGCTTCTCTTAACTGAGATTCCCATTCCCTTTCTTATATATTATTGCTCCGTAGATAGTTTGCATCAGTTTTTTTAGATACAGGTGGTAAAAAATTATGAAGAAATAGCTTGAGATACCCCTTAGTCTACACGAAAATAACCCTTCAACATACTTGCATTTTCATAGCTGTTACTAATTAGTCTTTATAATGAGTCTTTATAATTGTCTTTCCTCAACATTACATTTACACAGCATTCAGCAGAATAAAATGGTATGATGAGGTATTATTTCCACCTAAATATTGTTGGTCTCATATTACTGTTGATCATGCTACTGTTCTTATTAAAGGCAGTCATTACTTTTCCATGTTAGATGTGTGTTGTAGATATTTGAAAACATTCCTGTAATGGCTGTTGCGGTGGTCTAACCCAAGCCAAACTAAGCTAAACTATAACTGGTATACAAAGGATGCATTTGCTTGTCTGACCAATAAACCCCCACAATGGAAAAAGGCTCATGGGAGATGGGCAAGGACAACGTACCCATGAAGATCAGGGTGTGAATGACCACAGCCCTTGCAAAGAAATCTGACTTTATCTCAACACAAAGGGGTCCAGACGCTGTCCTTTGTTTGAGATAAACAGTTATGTCAGTTGAGTGGATCAACTGACTACATCACATCTGAGTGGATCAATTGGTGGTGTAAACGTTTCTCCCTGACTTTATTAAAGGAGTGTAAATATCCACCTGAGTTAGACAGAGCAGCATGGAGGTGAGTGAATACATGTCTCAGCCCAACACAGATTGTGAAAACTGAACAACAAAATAATTTCAAAGAGACCAATGGGCTTGAGCTGGCTTCAACACATGCATACCTTCTCAGCAACTGGGGATACTGTTGCGTTGTGTTGGTGAACATATTATAAAGACCAGTAATGCGTATGGCATTGGGATTGTCACTGAACTGCAGCTTGCAATTGCTCTATTTTGCAAAGTGCAGCTCACACATGTGTTGTAGCTTCAGTACACTTTGTATCACTCGGTTAAATCAAAAATCCAAATATATACAAATAAGTAAATTTGATATTAAATATTATACCCTCCATAGGTAGAATATCTAATAGGACCTAGTCAGAGCGTACTAGACTCTAGCATTTTGCTCAGGTTAATCCCTGGAAAACTGTCTTTTTTTAATCTTTCTCCTGTGCTTTTTAACCTCTGTAGCTTAGAAACAGATGTTTATTAGATTATTTCCTATTTGACATTTTAAAATATCTATATAATATATATTATGTATAAAAATATCTGAGTTATATATTATAATTTTGTATACTAAATGTATGTAGAAATAAAATGTATGCATTTTATAAAGTTTATATGTTTATAAAATTTATATATTTATTGTACATTTTAAATAATTATGTATTTATAGATTTTATACATATACATATATATACACATATACAGTTTTAAAGTTATCAATTCAAAGCAAGAGGGACTAAGTTGTAGGTCACTATAACAGAACAGTTGTTGTTGGTACTGTTCCTTGACACATTTGTTACATTTTTGCTGTTAATCTGGAGAGCCTTTCTTATGATTTCCTTCTTTAATTCACAAGTGTGTTGTTAGGTTTCACACATACTTGGAAAAGAAAACAACCCCAATATCTAATTGGAGAAATCCCAAAATCCAATATTATGTTGTGTTATTTGCATATAGCATTCAGTATGGGAAGAATCCGTCTTTCCCTTCTCTCCAAATGTCCTGGTAACATAAAATGCAGAACACCACCCTTATAAAATGGTCTTTTTTGTTTTATTTTTTCCTTGCATTTCCTCTAAGAAAACTTCAATTACAATTTCATGCCTTTCTATCCTCATCCTATGGCTCTTCCTGCAGAACATTCAAATAGTGCACATTAGACGGGAAACCTTATCCATAAATCAAAGAGCTTTTCTGGTATTATTACTTCACTGAGACATCAAGTCTTTTTATTGGGGAATTATCAAAAATGTAATATGATATTTAACCCTGAGGTTGTAGCGAGGTGGGAATTGGTCT
>VYZM01018157.1:3845-26052 GCA_013398915.1 Dromas ardeola
CCCAGCCCGGCCCGGGTTCCGCCGGGCCCGCTCGGCGCCGCCAGCAGCGGCCGTGGGAGCGCGGCCGGGGAGCGCTCGGCGGATGCGCGCCCTCGCCGGAGCGCGGTGCCGGTATGCGGGACGGGTGTGCGGTCACCCCGGGAGCGCACCTCACCCAGATGTGCACGCACGTGCCCAGCTACGCTGTCACCCAGATGTACACCCCCAGCAAGGGATGAACCCCCTGCCGTGCACCCAGATGTGTGCGCTCGCAGGGCTGCGCGCTCGCCCAGATATATGGCCTCACCCATCTGTGCCCACCCTGTGCTCATCCAGATGTGCACACTCCCTTGCTGCGCCCTCGCCCAGCTGTGCCCCTGCCTGCCCGGGACCCCCGCGGGGTGCGCAGTGCCCTCCTTCCCGGGGCGCACCGGCCACCACCTGCCCCAGGATCGGCATGAGCCCCCTCGGGCAGCACGATCCTCGCAGCATTCCTCAGCCTGTTCTTAATTGGCTTCCCCTTTGTCGTGACTGAAGGAGGCAATAATTAACACTGTTGCTCACCAGGTGCTATGGCAGCACCTGTGTGGAAGGGAAGGGCCTCCTGGCAGCTCAGTGCCCACCATGGCTGGCACCAGAGGGTCCTTCCTCCACTGTGTAGGCACCTGTCTGCCTCGTTGCTTCAGTGTTTGGGCAGGAAAACCTTCCCATTCCTTTTACTTTGCTTTAAAGATGGGCTCTGGATGACAGGCGCTGCTGCCTTGGTGCTGCCGGGGCTCTGGATCCAGCGGTGCCCAGCTCTGCCTGCCCCAGGGCAGCTCTGCGTGGTGCCTTGCCCGCATCGGTCCTGCCGGCCAGAGCCAGCCCTGCCCAACCTCACCCTCTTCCTCCTCCTCCTCTGCAGTTCGATGCCGAATTTCGCCGCTTTGCCATGAAGCGCTCCAGCGCGGGCAGCTTCCAGGATTTCTACCGCCTGCTGCAGACGGTGCACCAGATCCCACGGGTGGACGTGCTCCTGGGCTACACAGATGTCCATGGTGACCTCCTGCCCATTAACAACGACGACAACTACCACAAAGCCGTGTCCTCCGCCAACCCCCTCCTCAGGATCATCATCCAGAAGAAGGGTAAGTGGGAGCTGGAGAAAGGCACTAGATCTGGAGAAGGGCTCCATATCTGTCCTCCCCATCAAGGGAGATAAGCCACATCATGTGGTATCAGTGATTCCATGTTTGGGCTGTGCCAGCGGCGGTGGCGGCTTGTCACGTACCCTCCAGCCACCACGATGGTGGACGGATCTGGAGGTGGCAGCACTGGGAGGCTCCCAGAGCCCCACTGGGGCCATGACACCCACGTGGGCTCTCCCCGGCAGCCCTTTCCCGTGGCAAAGGCACCCACGCCAGCCTGGCCCCGCGTGCCCCGGCGAGCAAAGGCAAATCCTTCAATTCACCCCTTTGAAGTTGCGTTTTCCAGCAGGGCTTGCGTGGGCTCCCGGAAAACAGTGTTGCTCCCGTGAGCGCTGTGCTGGGAGCCCCGTTGGCTCCCTGCCCCAAGGTGCCAGCAGCCATCATTTTGGTAGAGTTCTTGGGGTGCCGGGTGCCACCAAGTTTTTGGTGGTGGGAGGAGGCTCTTCTCCTCCTGGCAGCCCGGGGCTCGTCCTGACCACAGCAGCACGTTCCCGGAGAGCAGTTTCCTCACACAGGAACGTGAAATCACCATGATAGCAGCGTCCCAGCGAGGATGAAAGCCTCCTGGCCACAAACACCCCGGGTACGTCTCCTCTTCACTGGGCAAATGGAGACAAGCTCATCCCCTCCCACTCAGTTTAGTAGCGCTGAGGCTTTCTCTTTGGTAGCACCAACAAGCAGCAGTGCTCAAAGCCGGAGCCTGAGCTAAAAGCCCCGATTTCCCCAACACGGCACCCAGAGCGACCCTGTGTCTCCCGCTCATGTTAGTGGTACGAAGTCCCTGGGTGAGGGGTGATGCCGGTGGCCAGCTCTGGCCGCTGTGCTGGTTTTCCTGGGCTCTTGCATCAAGGTGATGCAGGATGCCCTGGACATGCATTTCCTCTGGGGCCACATGGCATCGGGGCTGGCAGCAGTGATCCAGGCTGCCGGCAGGAGGGAGCCAGAGCCTGCGGTGCGCTCTGGGGCTGCCGCTGCCGGTACCGAACCATCTTGTTCCTGGGCCAACGGTTTGACCCCAGCTGCAGCTCAGGGAGCTTGTGACCACGGCGAGCTGGCACAGTGCAGAGAGCGAGCAGCTGTGGCCCTGGAACAGTGGGCAGCATGATAGGGAGGGTGAAGAGGCAGCGCTGGCAAGTACTGGCACCCAGCTGTGCCAATGGCAGAGGGGCCACGGGGTCGGCAGCACCACGGGAGGCGTGTGGAGAGGCCAGGAGCGGGCCCCGGGTGAGTCACAGCTGATTTAAAATGGATCCAGGTCATCCTGGGGCTGGGCTGTCGTCGAACCAGTCCGGGTTGGTGAGGAATGTGGCTGCAGAGCCGCTCTCCCACGCCAGGCGCAGGAAGCTGAGCACACGTAGGGGTGCACCCCTCGGTCGGCTCCGCGGCAGCCCGTCCTGCTGCAGGGGGTCAAAAAGCAAAGGCTGCAGCCCGGTTCCTCTCTGTGCTGTCACCCCATCAGGTGAAGCCGTCCCCGTGGGGCAGCCTGGCCAGGAATGGTTGTGCTGGCCCTTCTTAGCTGGGCTTGGCTCATGGGAAGGGCAGGGAAAAGCCTGGCACATCCCTGAGGTCACCGGTGGGCTCATCCATGGAGTGCTGGACCTGCCTGGCCCAGTCACTCCGTGCCCCTCGGAGAGGAGCTGTGCGCTGAAATAGCTGTGGGAAAGCCTCCGCCGCCCTTCCCCAAGCTAAAAATATATCAGGCTGTGTGTGCAGGGAGATATTTATAACCCAGGAGCCCTGCCAGGCTGGCTTGGCAAGGGAGAAACCCCACGTCCCCTGAGCTTGGGGGCATCCCCAGGACCCCTACGGCTAGAGCAGGGTCCCGGTGCTGGTGGGGGGCACTGTGGAGACCATGCCAGCAATGCAGCACCCAGATATGGACTTTCCCATGGACAGGGATGGGGAGAAACCAGAGAGGGCCCAGAGGATGCTCCCCAGCACCTGGTGGATGCAGCCAAGGAGGGGACGTGGCAGAGCTGGGCCCCACGGAGCAGCACTAGGTCAAGGAGGATGGAATCAACACCTGTGTGGTGGTGCCAGATGGTGCAATAAGAGCCAGTGGCACAAATCACATTTTGGGATGTTCAGGAGCCCTGGGGACGCTGCAGCCCTGGGATGGCTCTCCAGGAGGAGGGGAGTCTCCGTCCTTGGGGATGGCAGGGCTCTGCAGGACACAGCTGCAGCCCGTGCCAGCAATGGCCCTGCTCCAGTGGGGACAAGGGACTCTGGTGCTGTCTCACGGGTCCAGACTCGCCCTGGGGGGCTGGCTGCCACCGCAGCACCCCCTCGTGCCGCGGGTTTGGGGGTCTCCCCAAACTCAAACTGGGGCATGGCCGTGGCTCCCAGGCCATCAGGGCTGGCAGCTCTAGTGTTAAACTGCAGAGTTTGGCTTAAAGTGTGATTAAGGCTGAATCACCGCCTCGATCCCACTAATCCTGGCCTCATGTACGCTGGGTAATCCCAGGAGATGGGCCCGGTGGAGACAGGCTGCAGGAGGAAAAGCTGGGGTGATGCTCCGGGGAGGAAAAGCCGGTGAGACCCATGAGCAGGGCACTTCTCCTGCCAGCTCCCCTGACACCTGGATCCAAGGGCACGCGGCTGCGTCCGGGGGCGGCTGAGGTTCCTGACTGGTGTCCTCCCTTGCTCCCTACAGCAGAGTCTGATGCCGGCGTCTTTGCCTCGAACTCCTTGCAACGGAAGAAGAAGGGGCTGCTGCGCCCCGCGCACTACCGGGCCAAGCCTCACCTCCTCATCGGCATGCCCCAGGACTTCCGCCAGATCTCCTCCATCATTGATGTGGACATCCTGCCCGAGACCCACCGCCGTGTGCGGCTCCACAAGCACGGCTCCGACAAGCCGCTGGGTTTCTACATTCGCGATGGTGTCAGCGTGCGTGTGGCCCCGCAGGGCGTCGAGAAGGTGCCTGGCATCTTCATCTCCCGCCTGGTGAAGGGTGGCTTGGCCGAGAGCACGGGGCTGCTGGCAGTGAGTGATGAGATCCTGGAGGTCAACGGCATCGATGTGGCTGGCAAGTCCCTGGACCAGGTGACGGACATGATGGTGGCCAACAGCCACAACCTCATCATCACCGTCAAGCCGGCCAACCAGCGCAACAACGTCATCCGCAGCAGCAAGGCCTCGGGCAGCTCGGGCATGTCCACGGACAGCACCCCCAGCCAGCAGACCCCCAGCCCAGCCTCGCAGTACCTGAGCAACTATAGCATGGCCGAGAGCGACGAGGAGGGCGACCTGGTCATCGAGAGCGACAGCGCACCCCACTACCTCCCCGGGGGCTGCCCCAATGGGGGCCCCGCAGACGGACCCCTCCAGCGGAGCGTGTCCCCGCACAGCTCGCGGGGCTCCCTGCAGTCCCTTGGCAGCCATGACGGCAGCCCCGGCCAGGGCAGCAGGCGGGAAGACGGCACCCTCCTCACCCTATAGCTGCGGGGTCCCGTGGGCACCGGGGGGATGTCAGGGCCGATGGGCAGGGGCGGAGCGGGGCTGCCCGCTGCCCTCTCCCACCACCTGCATCCCCGGGAGCCCCACTGCGGCACCCGCTCCCGCCGGACACTGCCCCTCCACGTCCCCTCGCCCCCCACCCCCCTCCCTCCAAACAAGTGGGATTTTCTAATTGTTTTATCGAAATATGCATCATCAATTAATATATTGCAACAGACAGTAAAACTTTTTCTAGAAAGCACCTGCCCTTCTCCCTGGTTCGCGTCACTGCAGGGGCTGGACCCCAACAGCCGCGGGTCACAGCCCCCCCAGGACAGCAAGCAGACCCAGTGCCACAGGAGGGGACGGGCATGTCCCCTACCAGCCCCATCCCACATGCCATGGCCTGTCCTGTTGTGGACCAGCACGAGCCCCACAACCAGCTCTGTAAGTGCCCTGGGAGAAGGGGGCACGTTGGCCCCATGGTGCCAACTGGGTGGGGACCCCGTCCCTGCGCGCGCAAGGCAGTGCCTGTGAGCGGCACCCGCCCACGGCACACATCGTGGCTTTGCTGCTGAGGCCCATTGCGGGGAAGAACGGGGGGTCTGGGGGGGGACACTGCAGCACGTCCCTCCCCCTGCACATCCCTGTTCCACAGCAACATCCAGGCTGTTTTGGGCAGCGAGCCCGGCATGGTGACCCAACGCAGTGGGCCCCCCAGTTCCCATCTTCTCCCCACTGCAGTGCCCTCCCTGTGCAGGGGACACCCTGGTGACATCTGCAGGGAGCTGGGCGGCCCCTGGGCTGGCAGCAGCACTCTGGCTGTCACTCGGCCTCAGTCACCGCTGCTGGGGGTGGCGCAGCTCCATCCTCCTCCTCCAGCCCTGAGCTCAGGGGGAGCTGTACCCAACCCTCCTGCTCACCTGGGGTTCCCAGCGCCCTCGGTCCCTCTCCCAGCACCAAAGTGCCAGGCTAATGATGGCTTTGGCCTTTGCTTTGCTGCTGGCCCCAGATCACCACCTTCCTGCCTGCAGGGACGGAGCATCACCCCAGCGGGCAAGTGCTGTTGGGCCCTGTTGGACCCAGAGCCGTGACAGCTTTTCCTCCTCCTGCCTTCCTGTCCTGGCTGGGAACGGGCCTGGCCAGATCGTGGCTGGCCGTGGTCCTTTGCCCCCTCTGGCCACACCTCCTGCAGTACCAACCTTCGGCACCAGCCCCAGCACCTCTGCCCCAACGCGCCGTGGCCACTGGCGGGGCAGGCAGGACGCACCCGAGGGCAGTGCTTTTCCAGCCCTCCACCCGAGCTGGACATGGGTGCTCAGGCAGAGCAAGGGCACCGGTGCGGTGCCAGACCCTCCACGGCACAAGGGCTCTCCCACGGCTCTCGGGTTAAACCCGGTGGGAAGTGAGCGCAGATGGTGCCGGGGGCCCTGGCCTGGCTCCCGCAGGGCGATGCCAGGCGCAGGCATGAGCGTGCACCTGGCTGGTGGCAGAGCCAGTCACCTCCGCAGGGAAGGGGGATACTGCGTCCTGCTGCCTTCGCTGACCCCCTGAGAACCAAACCACACGCAGCTCCCTGTCCCGTGGCACCTGTGCCTGTATAGCCAAAACCTTGCCAGCAGCCGCACGGGAGCCATGGGGCTGGTTTAGCGCCGGGGGCCTGAGTGCGCCGGCTCTGCCAGCCCGCGTGCCAAGGGCCCTGCAAACAGGGTCCTCTCGCCAGCGCTGCTCTCAAGGCACGTGGTGGGGCTGGGCGAGGGGTCCGAAGGGACAACACCAACTGTTTGGGATTTGACTGTCCCCCCCTGCCGGGGGTGCTGAGCAAGGGCTGAGGCTGGCAGCTCCGGGGCTGCGCAGCGGGGTGACACTCATGGCACGCAGCTGGGGCCCAGACAGGCAAGGGAGCAAAGCAGACAGCGGGATGGTTAGTCCGGACTTGTTTAGGGCAGGGAGGCGCTGGGGGGCTGCTGCCCGTGGCCCCCAGCTGCTCTCATCCAGCTGGCTCAGCCTGCTTGCCCTGAGGCCGGCCCCAGGGGAGCGTGGGGTGATTTTCTGAGTGCTAAAAGCTTCCCCAGCCCTTGGCAGCAGCGTTGGCCCCTGACATCCTAGGGCACCGCACAGCTCTGGCTGCCGCAGGGGGGTGTGGGCAGGGCTGGACCGCTCTGCAACATTCCCACCCCGCAAAATCCTGCCCAGGATGGAGTCACCCCATGCAACAAAGCACCTGCCTGGGGCAACCGTGTGCAGCACCCCCTCCCCGCACAGCGAAAGGAGACAGGGCAACAGGCACAAGTTGCAAAAAGGGAAGTTTTGATGGGACTTCAGGGAAAAAAACAGCGCTCCCCCTGAGGGTGTCACAGCCCGGGGACAGAGCCCCAGCGAGATGGGGGCAGCAACCCCATCCTTGCAGATTTTCCCAACTCAGCTGGACAAGGCCCCAAGCTGTAGAACTGGTCCTGTGCTGAGCAGGAGATGGACCGATCCCTTCTAGTCTAGATCTTTCTACGCTTCATGCAGGATCCCGGCAAAGGTTTGCACAGCTCCCTGTGTGGCATCCAAAGGTAAGGAGGCAGCGAGCTCACCTCCACCATGGCACCAGCTGCATCCTGCCCGCCTGCAGGCTGAGATCCAGTAGGACATCTGCGCATGTTCTTCCCTCCGAGTCCACCACTGCGTCCCAGCACGCCAGCGCTGCGAAACTGAACCTCCCTGCCCACTTCGGGCTTCTGCAGAAAGTGGGACCAGGAGCCATGGCTGCCCACCACCACTCCGCAGGCCCTGCTGAGCCCACCGGGAGCTGCACACACGCTGGAAGTGGGAAACAATGCTTTATTGGAGCATGTCCTGCCCCACAGACAACAAAGGCTTCTCCAGACATCCTGCCACATTCCCCTGCAGCCAGCCCGGCTCTTCTCTGGGTGGGAAGGACTGAAGCTCTGCACCTCTTTGTTGTCCCCACGCTGTCCCTGAGCTGCTGAGCCCAGCCAGCAGGTCGGAGGGTGCAGAGGCACCGGCTGCGTGAGCTGGACGGGTCAGTGCTTAGGACCGGGGCACACATGAGGTTTGTGTGCAGCCAAGTTTGCAGGTGCCCAGACTGAGCCATGACCGTGGCCTGGCTTAGGAGAAAGAGGGGGACAAGGAACACCACAGGCAGCAGCACGGGAGACCTCCTGCCAGTTTCTAGAAGCGGGAAAAAGTGGGAAAATAAGAGGCGATGCCATGGATCCAGGGCAGAGAGCTGATCTCTGAGAACTCAGGTTCTCCACACTGCACAGCAGAGACTGAATTAGGTCATTTTCCTCCCTTTTCCCTGGACAAGGCACAGCACTGAAGGGTGAGCAAAAGATGCTGTCTGCACGTTGGACACTGTATCAGCACCTGCATGAGCCTAGGGTCCTGAACTTGCCTTCCTCTCCTTCCCTCCCAAAGCGATGATCGTCCCTTCCAGCGATGAAGGATGTTCAGGCGGAGCAGTACAACACACCCAGCCCCGCTGGCTCAGGAGTCCAGCTTGATGAAGACCTTAGGCCTCGAGAAAATTTCGATGGCCTCTTCTATCTGTGAGAGCTTCCTCTCCAGCTCCACCCGCCTCTTCTGCATGCTGAGGGTATCTGCACGCACTGGCATCATCACCAGGTCCTTTATCAGGTGCTCCTGGCCTGTAAAAAAAAAAAATCAAACAAGTTGTGTAAGCGGAAGAGCAAAGAAATCCATCTTTTTCCTAATGCTACAACCTCGTCCTCGGTCATGAAAATGGTGGCAGCACTGGAACAAGGACTTCAACACCCATCCTTCTGTTCAAAGCCCAGTGGGATGAGGACCTGAGTGACCTGCTGCAGCTTTGAAGAACCAAGGGTCGGACTAGAGACCTCTGAAGGTCCCTTCCAACCAAAATCTTTCTATTATTTTAAGAGCAATAGTAGCCCTAACATCAGGTCCACTGGACAAGCCTGCTCCAGACACCCAGCCCTGTAACTTGCGGGTCCCACCAACCTGAAGGAGATTGCTTTTTCCATGCACACAGCTCAAGTGCTGCAACATCCCAGATACGTGCATTATTCCAGGCAACTCTCCAAGTGGCAGGAACCTGTGCCCCAGAACTCCCCTCTCCCTAATCCTGGCCTGTTTTTCTGAGCTGGAATCCTCACTACTTTTCCTCTTACTCTGCTTCAGATTGACGAGGGTCTCCAGCCGCTGGCCCTCTGGCATCATGGTATGACCAGGTGGCGTGTCGGGATCTGGCAGGTTTCGCAGCCGCTCCTCCATCTGTCTGCGCCACAGCTCCTTCCTCTCCAGCAGGCTGGCAAGGCAAATGGAAGCACGTGTCAGCACATCTGGCAGGACGGGTCACCCAGGGATGCGGGCAGAGGCTAGGAATCGAGCCCTTCAAACCCCACTAGTCTCCATGTCGCTGCCTGAGGACCACAGAAACCCACTCCGCCGGCACAGGCCCTCGCCGTGGAGGGATGCGGCCAGGTTTAGCCCGCATGCAGGGGCTAGCAAACATGCTCCACGTGCGCCGAAAGGCAGCCAGAAGACGCACAGAGGCCAACACGAGCACCTTGGAGACAAGGGCTTCTGCTCCTTCCTTCTGGCCCAGGCTACTGAGTCCTCTCACAATCATCTCTGGGCCAATGATGGGATGAAGTTGGACAAAGCAGCTGACAGCCAGGGATGCTGGCACTGAACAGCAGGCACAGCAGAGAGCCAAAGGATCGACACCATGGTCAGTCCTAGGACAGCATCACCCAGGAACTGTTTTCCACTCAGAAAATCCAAAATGCAAGTCACTAACTGGACGTTCCTCAGACTCCAGTTCAAAGGCAGGATGAACGCTTCTGAGTCAGAGCACGCTATCTGCCTCTCCAAAAACAGACCTTTTAATACTGATGCTACAGCATGTGAAGCAAGGCTTACAAAGGGGCAGGAGCACATTCCTCGGAGCACACTCCTCAGAGCACACAGAGCATCCCCATGTCAGCATCATTGTACGACAGCAAGCAAGGCAGGAGGAGACAAAACTCTTTCTGAGCGCTGTCACACTGGCCACAGGATGCTCATTAAGTCAAGATACCAGGAGGGACTGCCTGTACTCCCCAGGGCACAGTAAATTGCACTCCTTGCACATGGTGACAGTGCCTCTGTCCCCAGCCCTTGTCTTTTTACACAGAAGCCGAGGGACATGGTGAAGAGAAGTGGGCTTGTTACAGAAAGTTCCATGGGTCAGACAGGGGCATACGTACTACTGGGGGATGTGGCCCTTTTGCTTGGCATTGTACTCCTCCTGCTCCCGGTGTTTCTGTTCCAGCAGCTCGGCCAGCGCCTGCAGGGACTGGGAGCGCCGCAGCGAGGCCCGCTTGGCGTTGCAGGCGTTGTGCTTAATGAAGTCAATGCTCTTGCCCTCCACCTGGATCTGGAAGAAGAGAGAGGGAGGCAGCGGGGGCCGGCTCAGCACACACACACAGGCAGCTGCCCTTGTCCCCACAAGGGACAAAACAGAGAGGCACCCACAGAAGACAGAGAACTGCAGGTGTACTACAACAGGCTGAGCGTACCCTCAGCCCATCCCATCTCAAGAGTCAGAGAGACGGGTAGAGCTATGGCCACGTTTTCACAGAAGAAACCAGCGCCAGAATAAGTGCCACAAACCCCTGGGGTGTCATGGTTTGCTGGCACCAAAAGCCAGGCAAAACCTAAACCCCGTCTTGTTGAGGTCCTCAGGCTGACCCCACGCCCTCAAAGCCAGAGGGACAGGAAGAACCGGGCTTGACATAGTCCCCGTGGCTCCTGCAGCTGTGTTTTGAGCCCATCAGAGCAGGTAGAAGGTCGGGGCAAAACCAGTCAGGCCCTCATCAGACCAATAAATGCAACAGAGTCCCTGGCAGAGCAGGAACTTAGCTGGTGCTTGGGGGCATTTCCCCAGAGACAGTACCCTCTGTCACAGCTCCTCTGACAGTTAGGACAGGGGAGAATGTTGCTGGGTTTGAGCGTAAAGTTTTCTTTTCTTGGTTTTCTTCTTTAAGAGTTTATGTCCTGTTTAAATTAAGTTGCTCCATGGCATTTGGGAACCAACAAACTGACAAACCCGCACTAGCCAAGGAAAGAAGATATGAGTCACGGAGCAGTTTAGGACCTCCCAGACAAGAATACCTGAAAAGTTTAATTGTTAATACCGATTTAACTCTCCTTACTAAAAAGCACACCCATTTCCCAAATTTTTATCTCACGGCCAGAAGCCACAGTTCCTTTGATTAAGGTGGGGGCAGTCTCCAAATCCCCAAGACCTCCTACAAAACCCTAGGAAAAGCAGATTGGAGATCACTGTCACTTCTACAGTGAGGAGATGGGATTTTCTAAGGGAACTTCACGATCTCTTTAACTATGAGCAAGGATAGCATTAGCAATCCTTGAACGCCCATCCCGCCACCCTAGTGACCCAGGCCCTGGTCTTTCCCTTCAGCCAGAAGCAGTACTTTTATATCTCCTTGTTCATGTAGCACATCTGACGCAACGCTTTAGAAGAACACATGAAGAGTTCAAAGCAGGAGCAACGGATAAGTGCCAGAAACCCCTGGGATGAATGAGTGCCAGAAACCCCTGGGAGCATGCAGATACTGTGCAACTCACCTGGGTTTCAGCACCCAATGCCTCTGGATCCTCTGTGTCTGCCCCTCCTTTCATTCTGGCAGGCCTTGGGGAAAGCGGTCTGCATGGCTTGATCCCTGGGCCACAGCGAGAATATGCCCTCAGGAATTTCAGAGCCTCTGGTTTTGGAGGTGGGGAGCTCTCCTGGGAAAGGCAAGAAAAGATCCACTAGCAGAGGGAGGCTGGAGCAAAGAGAAACCCACCCACCAAAGTTCGGGTGGTCAACCACAAGCTCAACTAC
Source organism: Dromas ardeola (assembly GCA_013398915.1). NCBI lineage: Eukaryota > Metazoa > Chordata > Aves > Charadriiformes > Dromadidae > Dromas > Dromas ardeola. The sequence goes on from VYZM01018157.1 coordinate 15,336, forward strand.
AAGCTTCCAGCAGGCAGATGATAGCGTGCTCTTTCTGCCGTGACTTGGCAGAAGTTCTTGGGGGAAGGTAATGTGCACAGAGCCAGCAAAGGCCAAATAGAGTGCCTACAGCAACAAATCCAGACCCAGCAACTGAGTTTTGTTAAGAAATGCTAAAAAAAAAAAAAAAAAAAAAAAAAAAAGAAGGGCACAGAATCTGCAGAAACACACATTTGGACCAAATGCATGTGTAGCAGTGACTGGAGAGTCCCTCTTTACTGAGTAATCTGGCAGGTATGAAAGGAGAGCAACACCATGTAACCCAGCAGATAACCTACCAGACCTAGGGACAATTTAAATGGATGGACAGTGCAAAGTGACAATGATCATGACTCCTTAAAAAGCAGAAATCTTCCTGTCAAAAGGGCAAATGGCAGCGTAGAGAAGCGTGCTGAAAGCTGAGAGACACATGCCAGTCTCCCTTGTTGGCAACATTAGAGAACTTGAACTCCCAGAAGAAGCCATCCCACCTCCATCAACCCAGAGCATGCTGCAGAGCCCTGCGATAGCAACCTTGAATTAAATGGCACAGGTAGGCACGAAGCTGACACAAATGAGACGCTGTTCTCAAGTGCTGCTCTGTGCAGCACCCCACATCTGCAGTTATCCTATTCTAGACAGAAAGAGGAGCGGAGAGTGAGGGAGTCTGGTAGTTATGGGAGAGTGGAATTGCATCTGGGAGGCATCTTCAAAGGCCGTGGTTAGCGCTGGGACAAGGCGACGCTGCCTGACGCTGCAGGCGGTCTGCAACAAGACTGTCTGAGGCAGTCCCCAAATGAACCCTGAAAATTGGAAGGACACTGTGGCAAGGGGGTGACCTGACAATAAATACAACCAGGGCACTGCTCTGCTGCTGGAAGTCACAGGAACTGCACAGGGCAGCCTCCAGATCTTTGCAGGTATGCAAGGCCTTGGCTTCTCTCTCATCTGAACTGCAGGGCCCTTGAGGGCAGATTCCTCATTTCCCAGCCCATTTAGCTTGGCAGACCTGAAGACTGAAGGTGGGATAGGACAGTAACATCAGTAGTTTTGGCGTAAGGACCAGGGTACGTGATGCGCTCAGCACTGCCTAGATTGATCATACTCCAAAGATGATCAGTCTTTTTTCAACAGGAGCCAGGAGACCCAGATCTCTCCGGTACGTTAACGAGAAGTGCCTTTACCTAGTGCTGTCGGTTAGAAGTCAAATAAGTCTGTGATCTTAGGAGCATGCTTGCAGAGCACAGTGTGCCCCATCTCCCTCCACAGGAGCACTGAGACCGTCAGAGCCCTTTTCAAGGCAGCTGCTACAATTAACAGCCTCGGGGACAGATCAGAGAAAAGAAACTCCACGTTAGACACCAAGACCTAACGGAATCAACTTAAACTCTGCACAGCAGCTCCACAGAAGACGGAGATCCTTCAGAGGGAACACCCCAGCTCTAGGAGAGCCACAGCAACAGTTAAAGCAACGTGAATCAGCGCCAGGGCCTCCTGCCACCTTTCTCTGGAGGAATCCGCAGAGCATAAGTAATGCACCACGCAGAAACTGCCTGCACAGAGACCACCCCCTTTCCCCAAAACAAAAGAAGGAATGATCTCAATCTTCCTCTAACCTAGAGGATTTGTCAAACAAGAGCGTAGGCTTGTGTTCCTAAAGCACACGAGAGTTTGCTCCTGTGTGTGGAAGGGCCACGGGCGTCAGAGAGGTTGGTGGCACACCGGGAAGAAGAGACACAGCATTTGGAACCACTGGTTTGGAAATCATCTTGCCATTTTTTGCAGTTGTTATCAATACACGTAATTTTAGTGTCAAAAGTTGACCCAAGGGCCACAGACCAGAGGGATGCAATGCAGAGATGAGGAGGAACTTGGAGGCTCCAACTCAGCACAGGAGCACCTTGTGTAAGTGGCTGTGCTTGAGACGTCACCCAGCTCGCACCCATGGTTTGCACGAGCAGCAGCTCACTGTGTCACTCCTGTCCACACAGCCTGCTTGGCTGCAAAGGCAGAACAGAGAGGAGACCATGAAAGCTACCAGGGACTCACAGAAGAACAAAGCCTTCTCCTGGCAGCCAACAATCCTGAGGCCCATCAGAACGCAGGATCCAACTGCGCGAAGCTGCTGCGGAGAGCCAGTGGCTTACCAGCCAAAGCAGCAGCCCTGCGCTTCCCCTTCCTCAGGGAGCTTCTCCCACACGAGGCAGAGCTGGAAGGGAGCACCAAGGCCTCTTCTCCAGGAGGTCGCTATGATGAGGGTGGGCACAACACCCCCTTCTGCCTGCTGCCTTGCAGCAGGAACCTACCCCATCCACAGGAGCCACAATGCCTACTTCTGGATGAAAGAAGAGGCCAACCAGAGAGGCCCCCTGGATGACAGAGGTCTCCCAGATCCAGACTGATGACAACAGATCCACCCAAGACAGTGATGGAGCTCTCCTTCCCTCTCCCAGTGGGCCTTAACTTTACTTTCTGCTCAAACAGGTACACTTCTACCAAGGCAGCCACTTTGGTGCATTTTACAAAGCTCTCCGACAGAGGGACCATTTAAACATGAGGAACCCACCAGTGGAGAAAAAATTATCCAGAGAAAGAAAAAGAAAGAAGTCAAAAGCAATCCAAAACCTCCACAAAGCCAGACACCCACTCAGAACAGAAGCCATGAACATTTCAGCAGTTGAAAAAGCCTGAGGAGACAAGGCACGGCCCTGCATCCTTTCTCCCACAAGGTCATGTACAGAGGACAGGAGGTACATACACTCATTCAGGTTTTGCTGGAGCTGCAAGGCCTCCGCCCTGACTGCCTGGAGATGTCTGTGTGCCCCACTGCACAGTGGCTATTCATCAGGACAATCGCTCAGAGAAGAATCTGGAGATACACGGCTCACTGTGGGTCCACAGCTGGACCAAGGTTTGATGCAGCCTTAAGACCTACCTCTGAGGACCATGGTCCATGGGGCAGAATTCCACAGCCTTCGTCCCAAACCTCAGACTAGCGTTGCCCCAAACACTGGAAAGCTGCAAAGCCAGCTGGATGCACCTCTAGACAGGGAATACGGCTGTGAGGGCTGCTCTGCACCTCCCAGGAACCACCTTCAGATCCCTAACAAATGAAGGGCCAAGCAGGAGCCTCCAGGCAGAGGGTGTGATGAGATTTTCCTCTTCACAGCTTCCCCTGCATGGGGGGCCTACATGGCCAGATGGGATGGGGATTATTACAGCAATCGCTCTCCAGACCCAAGCCACACGGCACTGCAGGTTCTGGGATTCCCCCATCTTCACCGTCCCACAGAGCCTCACGGCTGAACTGCATCCCAGGCCAGGATTGTTCAAGAGCCCAGTGGGTACCGACCTGCAGTTTGGCTTTCACCTTTGACTCCACGTTTTCATACTTCTGCGATTTCCACAGAGCTTTCACAGGCTTGGGCTGGCTCTGCGCTTGGGCTTGCTCCTTCTCTTTGCACTTCTTCTGAATCTCCTTTATTCGCCTCACATTTTCCTTCTCGTGCTCCTTGGACTCTTTTCCTGCACAGCAAGGGGAGACACAGCCCCCACCCCTCAGACACTGCCAAGGGATGCAGGCTCTTTGGAGCACCGGCACCAGAGACCACAGCTCCGTCTGCAAAGCTGGTCCAACCGCCCATAGAAATAGCAAGCTCTCCCCTCTCCTGCAGGCCAGACAATCTGTGCGTTTTTCCCATGTTAGATCCACACTCCTGGACCGACCCTCTTCTGCCAGAGGATCCCACAGTGCCCAGATGACCATCAGCACATTACTGGTGTTCAAAGACTCCCTTGCTCCGAGGGAGTGTGGCTCACTTGTCCCATTTTGGACTATGCTAGACAAGCCACACCAGCATCCTCTTGAGAGCAAGCTGAATTCCCAGTTCAGCATCCCATGGCGTTTCTGAAGCAAAGAGAGGGCTGGTTAATGGAAGCTGTAGAGTCTTAAACCTGCACGGTTCCTGATTTCAGGCTCAGGGTCAGCCATTGTCTCACATTCAAAGGGACATAATCAAGACTATGGAGCGTATTTTTTGTTTTCTAATCAAAAATGATTCTTCCTTGAGCTCCTCAAGCCAAGGAAGATCTCATCTGACACAACCAGACCCTCTTCCATTCCCCTCCTGCTTTGGCACAGCAGTTGTGGCAGCCACCAGCTGGCATCCACCACGCTGGCATCAGAAAGGACAATGCCAGCACATGAAGCCAATCAAGTGACAGCCACTGCTCAGCCTTATCTCTCTTCTGGACCTCTGAATGTTCTCTGTGACCTCCCTGAAGAAGGGACCATCTTTTGCAAAAACGTCCTCAGCATTCACATATACAAACGGTCTTCCCAACCCCTGCTTGGCTTCCTTAACTAGTAATTCCCCAGGTTAAACATCCTCCATACATTTAAGATTTCACTTGATCCATCTTGAAGTACGACTATAAAGATACTGGTTATATTCAGAGGCAGCAAACTAGAAGGGCTTGATTTACTTCCAGCATCTCTCAGTAGTCTCTCATCCATGACTAGTTCCTCAAGTCCAAATTAAACAGCATCCTTTTTACAGTCCCTCTTCCCACTGCAGACCTGGACCAGGCTGGAGTGAGGGAGGCCGCAGCAGCACCCGCTCCACCACGGGTGATGGCCAGGGACACCACTGCCAGGCCAAACGCAGGAGATGGGGTGACCGGCCCTGCAAAACTCAAGCTCTGCTCAGGCAGCAGAGCTGAGGAGGAATCCACTCAAACCCCTGCTGCTTCATCCCTGGCCCCAAACACAACTCAGGCCAGCAGCAACTCAGCTGTACTTACTCTTGACTGGGAGCCCCCCGTCAAGGGAGAGACCTTCGAGCTGCAGTAAGAGGCTAAGCGTCCCCTTCTGTCCCTTCTCCAAGAAATCCTTTCCACTGGGGCGAATGCGCGGGGCTGGCTGGGCCTGGCGGGCACTGCCCAAAGCAGGGTATGGGTCGGGAACTGGGTCCAGGGAGCCAGAAGTAAAATCCAGCTTCCCAGCATTCCCTTCCAGCCTCCCTCGAGCTACAGAGAAAAGACGGAGAAGGACATTATCAGGAAACAATCTCACCTTGTGGTTTTCTTCACCACCCCGTACAGACCACCCTTAGGATCACCATCCGTGAGGCAGCAGAAGCACCTGCACCAGTGTGAGTGGGGACTGTTGAGGACCCCAAAGGATAAGGACATCAAATGGACAAGCTGCATCATGCCAAAGTACAAAACCGCCCATCCTTAACAAGCATCAAGGACTCACCTGAGAAGGGGCATTTAGAATAATTTGGAAAGAGTGTAGGATCTGGAGGAATGGGTCCAGAAATCCTGGATGGCCCTTCACACATCCTACCGTTGCTCTGCCTCCGCCACGGAAACCAGCCACCACTGAGAACAGAAATGAACAGCACTCACTGAGCCACTGAAAAGCTACATTTCATATATATATATAGATGTATATATGAACTTCTGACCTGCATTAGAGAGCTCACACACAGCTAGATGGATGACCTGCAGGTAGGAAACCACCCCAAATTGGGCTCCATGCAGGTGAGGCAAAGGATCCAGCAGCAACTGTCCCTATTGTGGGGCTAATCAGCGTTTTTACCAGCACCGAACCTGAAATGTCCGTGGTTGCTGTAATACCAGTATCTTCAGTACAGAAAATCCTTCCCAGCTTTGCTCTCCCATACGGGAATAGTTAATGCAAGCAGGAGCTGAGCTGCTGTAACCACCCTGTGTGCCTTTAGTGAACAGAAAAAACAAGGTAGCTGGAGATCATCTGACACATTTTAGCCTCAGATTTGAATTATCTTGCACCTGGGGCTCTTTCTAAGTAGCTCCTGTAGTTCGAATACAACCTCCCCAAAGCAAGCTGAAGCCCCAGCCCCACACAGCCCCCCGCTGTATCCTCTGCGAGAGACACGCCAGTGCCATCACCACCCTCCAGCAGGCTGGGGCTGAACCTCAAAAGGACCCGAGACAAAACACTTCGCTCCAGGACCATGTAGGGACAGACACTGAATTTCTGGGGAAGAGCCCTCAGACAGAAACAGCCCATCTGCCTCTCGGCTCTCCGGGAGAATGGACAGTTACCCATTTAGAAAAACATCTTTTTCATTTCTAAATAACTTTTCAACGCAGATCAACAGGCACCAGCACAGATCCACAAATCCCTGCCCTGGCCCACACAGGTCTCTGCTGCTTTTCTCCTCCCCATGACAGGATGAGCACAGATCCTTCCAGCACAGGAGCAGTCAGCATCTATCTCCTCTTGATGCTCACCAAGATCATAGAATCACAGAATGGTTCGGGTTGGAAGGGACCTTAAAGCCCACCCAGTGCCACCCCCTGCCCTGGGCAGGGACCCCTCCCGCCAGCCCAGGTTGCTCCAAGCCCCGTCCAGCCTGGCCTTGAACCCCTCCAGGGATGGGGCAGCCACAGCTGCTCTGGGCAACCTGGGCCAGGGGCTCACCACCCTCACAGCCAAGAATTTCTTCCTCAGATCTCATCTCAATCTCCCCTCTTTCAGTTTGAAGCCATTCCCCCTCGTCCCATGGCCCCCCTCCCTGATCCAGAGTCCCTCCCCAGCTTTCCTGGAGCCCCTTTAGGGACTGGAAGGGGCTCGAGGGTCTCCCCGGAGCCTTCTCTTCTCCAGGCTGAACCCCCCAACTCTCTCAGCCTGTCCTCACAGCACAAGTGCTCCGAGCCCTCGGATCATCTTTGTGGACAGCATTTTATTGCCTACGAGAAACCTGATGGACGTGCTCCTCACTCCAAAAATGAGGATGCAGGATGCCGCACCAACAGGCACAGATTGCTGGTGAGCTTTTGGCAGATGCCACAAGAGCCTCGATACCTCATCGGAGTCACACCATGATTCTGACAGGCGCCAGGGCAGCTTGGCCGGTGTCATCGCTCTAAGAGCTGGGGCTACAACCTGCATGCCCTGACTCCCGACGCAGTCATTTAAAGATTTCTGAGCCCAACAGTACAGGGAAAGCCCCTTTCAGGATCCTCAGCATGCCAGCACTGACAAGACGCAGCATCTGCAGTTTAATTTATAAACCAATAAACGATCAGTACAAGGCTGAGTGAGTCTGAGTCACAGCAACTAATGCACTGCAGTCTTCCTTGCTAAATCACCCCTGTTGACATGAGACCCATTAGCAAAAAGCTGTTATTCATCTCCCAGACACAACTGCAGAGGCAATGTAAGCAACGCTGACTATTGCACACCAGCATGCATGTACAGTCTGCGCCCAGCTGCTCTGGAAAAGCTGTTTCTGAAGAGCAAACAGAGCCTCTCAGCCTGAGATAAAAGGACACTGCCTTGGTATTATTTAATCTCCTTGATAATGTCTCCAACTAAGCGAGAACAGGCTCTCTTATTCCAGAAAAAAAAAAAGTATTCACTATGAGATCACTCCAGAACAGCTACTGGCCTTGAAATTCACATCTGATCTTGATCTGAACTCACGTCCAAATACAGTAATTTACATGCAAAATGACAGGCTGAAATCAAGACCTGTGACAGCAGACAATTAGTGCGGGGGACTGAAGGAGGAAAGGCAAGCTGATGGGAGGCGGGGGATGGAAGGCTCATTTTATACCTTTCACATCCGAACAGCAGCCTGCCCTGCTGCAGGGAATTTGCAAATGACACCCACTCCCTGATTTGCAAGTCACATCACCCCTTGATTGGGATCTTGCAAGATGAGACAATCTTATTACAATAGTAAGCATCTTGCCTATCTAGGTACCTCCAGCAAACTCAGCGACTTGGGATGCAAGCCCCCAGCATCCGCCTCAGAAGCAGCCAAGCCTCAGTTACAATGATCAGCACAGACTTCCCAAGCTGCTGCTCTGCTCCTGCCAACCACGAGTGTCTTCAGGGGACAAGCGAGAGAACCTCCTGCCTCACTTCTGCCAAAAGGGGGTGCGTGGACCTTCTCCACCGCCGTTCCCATCCTTCTGCTTTATCTACAGGTCTGAAGTGCAAACAGTCCTGCGCTCAGCCCACTCAAGTCACTTCTTTTGCTGGGTTGGTTTTCTGACAGTTTACCCTTCTGTCCAAAAGTAACCTGGCTGTTACCTGCACGGGGGGATCAGAGAAGCGCTGGAGCAAGCAAAGGGAAACACAGCAGGAGCACGTGCTTATCAACCCAGAGGGGGAGGAAGAGGGAACAGGCCCAGCCCTTTTCAGCAGTGACCCGCTGGCTGGCTCAGCCACGCTGTCTAGTCTGCACCCAGGAAAGCATCTTCTCTATCACCATGTTAGAAACCTAAACGTCAAGAACACGGTATCTGACCTGTTGCTACCAAAAAGAGGCAGTTTAGAGCATTCTCAGGCTACGAGACGCAGGTAACTCTGCAAACGCAGTCCGGTTAAGTCCAGGCAAACAGATACATATGTGTGCAACTCCTCTCTCTTCTTAACCCCCTGCCAGGCTGCAGAACTCGCCAGGGAAAGAGCGACACTGCTCCAAGCCACAGGGCTGCACCAAACCTGTTCTCTGCTCGTCCGAAAGCAGCACAGAGACAAAAGAGGTGCAGGGCAGTTGTCAGAGTAACCCAACGACTTCAGAATTCCCTGCTCACCCAGCCTAAGCCCAGCCGGCCGCTCACCTCCCTGCCAGGACCACAGCTTAATCTGGGTCTAGGACTCAAGCAATGCAGGCTCCAGCCCTACCTCTCCCAGAGCGTCCCTGGAAGTTTAAGAACCATTAATTCAACTCTTTGTGCCCTTCACCCCAGCTTACCAAGTGGTAAAAATGCCACTTATGCCCCTGGTAAATGAAGATCTTTCAGAGCCTGTACGAACCACGGCTTCCTCTCATGGCTTGTTTTTGGCATGGTAGTTAAGGAAACTACAAAGCATGGGAACGGACAAGGCTTTGGCAGGTGTTTTTCACAGCCCTGAACCTGCCGCATCTGACTTTGAAGCACTCCCTCTTCCTCTCAGATCACATTTTCACTGTGCCTGGGTCCCTGTCCAGGAAGCTGCTACCACACACAGAGCTGAAGCAAGACCAGCTTCATGCCCTTATGAGCCAATCTCTGCAAAAAACATGGGGGCAAAAAAATCCCCACAGCTGTGATAAGCTGTGATAAGCTAAGCAGAGCGAGTCACCTGCAGCAAATCAAAGGGCTTATCTCTGTACAGCTGGTCTTGGCTGTTTGCTTCCTCCCTCAGTAGTTTTAGCTGAAATGGAAAGTAGCACCAGGATAACTTCTGTGCCCCGGGGCTGCGTCAAAAGGGATCACCGGGGCACAGGGATCTGGAGCCATGCCTCCTGCGGAACTCAGGGTCAGGAAATGAGGTGCTGTGAACCTACCCTGTGATGTTAGCCCATGCTTATGCTTTTCCCTTGCAGGCTGCAATGGAAGAGATCTTAATATTCTCTGATATTATATAAGATAATAGACTCTGCTCTGGTGAAACGCCTCCTGCAGTGCTGCCTCCAGCTCTGGGGCACCCAACATCAGAAGAACATGGACCTATCCGACCGTGTCCAGAGGAGGCCCCGGAGATGCTGGGAGGGCTGGAGCCCCTCTGCTGTGAGGACAGGCTGAGAGAGCTGGGGGGGCTCAGCCTGGAGAAGAGAAGGCTCCAGGGAGACCTTCCAGCCCCTTCCAGTCCCTCAAGAGGCCTACAAGAAAGCTAGAGAGGGACTTTTTACAAGGCCATGAAGTGATAGGATGAGGGGTGATGGCTTCAAACTGGAAGAGGGGAAATTTAGATTAGATATCAGAAAAAAAAATTTCATTCTGAGGGTGGTGAGCCCCTGGCCCAGGTTGCCCAGAGAAGCTGTGGCTGCCCCATCCCTGGAGGGGTTTAAGGCCAGGTTGGACGGGGCTTGGAGCAACCTGGGCTGGCGGGAGGTGTCCCTGCCCAGGGCAGGGGATGTGGAACCAGATGATCTTTAAGGTCCTTCCAACTTAAACCGTTCTATGATTCCATGATTCTCCTTTTGATACTATGTGCATGTCCCCTCAGGTACCACCACCTCTTCCCCACCAGTCTCCAAGACCCATTTTCTCTTTTGTCTCTCTGAAAACAAAGAGGGACCAGCATGGCCAAGTGTGGTCTTAGCGTTTGCACGTGGGACATTCTTTCGGAGCTGGGCACGTATCCAACAGCCCTTCAGGACCACAGCCACCTTCCGCAGCCTGCCCGAGGGGACAAACGCGTGTCCTGCCGCAGCAGCCTCGAGCGAGAGGTGAGCGAGAGCCATGCCGGGCACGGGAGGGTGGGCAGAGACTGGCGTGGGTATTGCAAAGCCGCAGCACAGCCCTCTCAGGAGAGCAGGGAAGGACCACATGAGAGGCCCCACCTCACCGTGTGTGACTCTGAGAGGAGCTCTCAGATGCGCCACGTGCTGCGTTTGCAGGCCCTGACGTGCGACACCGTCTCTAGCGATGGAGACCGGAGCGCGTGTCACCGCCTGCAGCCTCCCCAGGCTGTGCTGTCACGGAGAATCAATACACACCCCGTTCTGGGGCGCGTGCCCCGCAACCCTGCTGAACTACGCTGGGTGCCCCTGGAAAACCCTTCTCGGCTCCTTTGGCTCCCCGTCTGCCGGGGGAGCGGTGACCAGGACCCCGCCACCCTGAAGCAGGAGCCCCAAGGCTTCACCCCGGCGGGCGCTGCCACCCCTTCCCGGGGCCGCAGGCCGGGCTTTGCCCCTGCCGCCCTCGG
>VYZM01018157.1:26424-36785 GCA_013398915.1 Dromas ardeola
CGCTCCGCAGCCGAGGTTCATCCCCCCCCGTGCCCTCGCCCTCCCCTTTCCCGGGGTTTGGGGAGGACCCCCCCGGACGTCCCTGCCCCGCTGCCACCCGCGGAGCATGGGGAAGGAGCGGGCTGGGGCCAGCAGGCTCCCGCATCTGCCCCAGCCCTTCCAGGGCCGGGGAGGTCTGTCCAGAGCCCCTCGCAGTTTCTGTGCTTACCCTACAGCTTCCAGCAAGGCTGGCGCAGGGCATGGAAGCACCCTACTGAGCGAGAAATGTGGGAATGGGCTCCCCAGTATCCAAATGTCAATGCATAACTTGACATACGGCATACGGCCTGGAAGAAAACCCCGAAAGGCGGTTACAGAATGAGTCTTTGGGTATACTTTGCTGAAATATTTTTCTTTTTCCTTTCTGTGATTTTCTTTCCAAGTCAAGCAGCTGAACTTTTACTTTCCGGGATAAATGCGACTTGGAGCGTGCTCGCCATCAAGCCGAAAGGCCGTCGTTTGCCGGGTGAGCGCAGAAGACGCCCTTGGCTTGGTGGCAGCAAAAGCAGCAGAGTGACACCTGCCAGGTTTGCTGCACCAGGAGACCACGGTGTGCGTGGATGTCTTTGCCCATAACCACGCTTTTCCCTCATAACGGTACATCTCTGTGCCATTGCTCTGGACCTGGGTGGTTAAACAAATTTCAGAGCATTTATTGCTGAGCGGAGGAGACAGAGGTGCTGGGGTCAGCTTTCGCCCGCTGAGGCACCCCTTTGGTTCCCACATCACTCTCTCCAGGCTGTAAAATGCCACAGGAGCCGTGCAAGACCCTGTTTCTCCTGCCATGGTACAATGAAGACAGAGACCACTTCTCCACTCACAGTCAGCCTCTCCTGAACACTCCAGGGTGCAAAAGGCACACAAAATCCCAGAATTTTCCTGCCTGCCGGCTTGACGGATGGGACTTGGTGCTGGTCTTTTTAGACCTGTTCGTTGTAGCAGCGTCTGTGGGGAGGGTGCCACTGGGGTCCCTCGTCCCCGTTGGAGCCGGGCTGTCACCAGTGCCAGATCGGGATGGCCGCAGCCATGTCCTGCAGAGCCCTGCCGTCCCTGAGGATGGAGACTCCCCACCTCCTGTTGACCCCTCCCAGGGCTGCAGCATCCCCAGGACCCCTGAACCTCTGTCACCACCATGGCCAGCCACATCGGCCCAGCTCCGCTGCATCCCCCGGGTGCCAGGGAACGTCACCCAGACCCCCTCCAGTTTCTCCACCTCCCTTCTCACCCAGGAGCCCAGACTGGAAGACCTGTTGCCAGCACGTACCTCACGGGGTTAACGGTTTTCCAGAATCTTCTGCCCAACTGTCACCTTCAAACTGTCCTCAGAGCTGAGCCCAGGGGAGGCTGGAAGGGGAGAGGTGAGGAGGACAGGCTCGAAGTGACACTGCTCATTCCATTACCACGGCTTAAAACGCTCACGGTTGGCTTTTGCGGTTTTCAGTGGCCTGTGCCAGTCCACCCCTCGCTGCCTCCTGGGTGCAGGGCCACTTTGCCGGAGGTCTTGTGGCCGGACCAGGGAAGCTGGCGTGTGTGGGGACCAGTGATGAGATGCTCAGGGCGGGTAATCGGTGCCTACAGCCTCTGAGGCTTGCAACTGGTCAATGGAAATGCTAAAATCCTGTTTGGACGTCCGTTTAACAGGCAAACTGTCCCCTCTCACTCCTGGTGGGAGGGGAGGCAATGCCAAGGCTTCGGCCAGGGGCTGGGTGCCGATGGTTGGCTTGAAGGAGGTACAAGGCAGAGGTGCAAGGTGTGCTGGGGCAGTTGGGGTCTTCTGGCAGCTCAGGGTGGGGTGGGAGCTCCAGGACCCGTTCCCTGCATCCCCAGGTGTGTCAGGAGAGCTCCTAGGGTCGGCTGCTGTGGAGCATCTCGTGGGGGTCTTGTGCTGGGCAGAGCTCAGCCCCTTCAAAGCTGCCGCCTGGGCCTGGTGCTGGGAGGGGGAACGACCACCCCGTCAGCTCGGCAGGGAGAGGCAGCCAGTGCCCGTGTCCCGGCAGCGTGGCTGTGGCCTGGCCGGGCTGAGCACAGCACATTGCAGGGAACCCCTGTGCCAAACCAAGCACTCACGGAGATGTTGGTCTGCATGCAGGGCCCGCCGGTAGCCTAGAGCATCTGCCATGTCAGCCCCGGTGCTGGAGCCCCCTGCCCTGGTGAGACGCCCCGAGGAGGGGCAGGGCGGCGGCCGTGAGCCTGGGCACGTCCTCACTCAGCTGTCTGCAGCCCTGGAGAACCCGGACATCAAGGCTTTGGAGGTGGAGGGCGATGCCGCGTTGGACGTGGGAGCTGTGATAAGCAGAGGCTTCGTTCCCGGGTGCCACAAGCATGGGACTGTCCCCTGTGCAAGCCTTGTGCCAGAACAGGGGGCCCCAATGCATGCCAAAATTTGGGGAAGGAATGGGAAAAGCTCCTGTCTGTGGAGGGTGGATGCCTCTGGGGCTGGGGCTGCTCCCCAGAAACAAAAGGCATGATGTTACTCCCAGGTCTTTCTCAAGCTGAGAGTAAATGACCCAAATCGTTATCTGCCAGCTTCTAGTTAAGCTGCGTGAAATGGCAGCTGAATAATTTCCAGCCAACTTCTTGTAGAGTGCTTTTCTGCCCTGGTAGCAGGCTTGAGGGTGTCCCCAGCTGCTGCCTGGTGGTGCCACTGTGGGTGATCAGGGGAACAAGGTGGCAACCAGAGCCCCAGGAGGGCCAGTGGGACTCATGGGGCCACCCAGCGCCGTGGTCCCACCCACCATAGGCAGCCATTGCAGCAACTGTTGCTCCCACTCTCCAGCCAGGCGGGCTCACCTCTGAGACCGTGGGGCGATGTTGGGTGTAAACCCCTAAATCCAGGTGGTTCTTAATGGCCAACAAAGGCTCCAAGCCACGGTGACAGGGTCATCCACACCAGGGCCCAAGAAAAGCGGGTGCAGGGCCTGGCAGGACAGGAGTGTCACTGATCAGTGCTGTCCCCTGTGTCCACCGCAGTGGTCCGAGGATGGGCAAGGTGTCCTTGTCCGCACTGAGCTGTACGAGGAAGAGATGGGAAAGAACAAAGAGCTCTTCCCGGAGCTGGTGAATCTCGGCTGTGTCGCGGCACTGCAGGCCTGGCTGCTAGCCCACGGTTTCAAACTCAGGGGGGCAAAGTAAGTCACCACATCTCCTTTACAAGCCGACATCGTGCTGCAGCGCAGCCAGGATCACGGCGCGAGGGGCAGCCACCAGCGAGGCCTGGGTCAGCGTTGCACGAGGGTGAAACAAGGTCGGGAGGAAGGGATGGGCACGGGATGGAAGACATTAGTATCTAGAACTTGTGGCTGGACATCATTCTGGTTGTATTTTGTTGAGAATCAAGGAGCTCAGTTTGTAGTAATTAGAGTTGCTTAGAGTTTAAAAGGGCAGATAAACCAGAAAAGTGTGGACAGGAAGAAGTCCAAAGAGTCACGGGGGAAAGGGACATGGCAGCCACGGCAATGCAGTAGCCTGGAGCCATCCATCAGCCACAGTCAGTGGCCACCAGCCACGTCCAAGTCCAGCCAGGGAGCTGAGCCAGCACGGCCAGCGCAGGAGCAGGGAGGTGCCAGCCAGCCACCAGCAGGGCTGCGCCACAGCACGGTGTTGTGGTTTGAGAAACCCACAACAGTTTATTGTTGTTTAGACAATTATTCTCTCACCCAATAACTCCTCCCCACCCAGGAAGGGGAATCGGGGAAAAACAAGGAAACACAAGGGCTGAAATATAAACAGCTTTAATAGGATAAGACTAAATAGTTAACATTAATAATACTAAAGAACCACTATTGATCCTGATGCCAATATAAAATACACAAGGATTATCCTCAGCCCATTCCCCCAGCAGAAGCTGTGCACTCCCCGCAGGGACAGCCGATGTGGGACCCTGCGAGCGCTGCAGCTGTGGGAGGAAGGGAAGGGCTCAGGGCTCCGGCACCGGGGCCAGGAGCGCTCAGATGGCAGCCAGCGAGGGAGAGAGAGAGAGAGAGACAGAGAGAGAGAACTCCTCAGCAAACTTTCTAATTTATATTGAAAGTGCCATTCGTGGTATGAAATAACCCTGTTGGCAGCTTGGGTCAAGTGCCCGGGTCTCGCTCCTCCTCGTCCCTGCACCTGGCAAGCCCATAAGCACCGAGACCTTGAATCCCACATAGCACAGCTGGCTAGCAAGTAAATATTTTCACCAATTCAGACACTGGGGTCTTTGAAAAGTGCAGTTTTTCCAAGCATTAAAGGAGAAATGTGTCCTGTGTCACTTAAACCAGGACATACAGGCATAGACCGGGGGGGGGGCCTGTACTTGGACATGGCTCCTGTGCCAGGGCATGGAGACACCCAAGGTGCCGCAGGGCTACGACTCCCACCACAGCCAGACCCTGAGCTGGCCGCACCCCACAGCTGGTTTCTGTCCTGCAGGGTCAATGCGCAAGTGCTCCTGTTGCAGCACCCTGATTTCCAGAGGGCACAGCCCACTGCCAAGGAGCCGGGCACCCTTGGAGACAATGCTGGCCTCTCCGCCAAGCCGCAGCCGAAAAGGAAGAAAAAGAGATGTACGAGGAGGCTGCGCCCCCGCCGAGGGACCACGTCCCAGGACATGCTGGGTGAGCAAAGCTGGTGGCTGCAGCGGCACAAGCTGGGCTGGGCTGGCGGGGGCGTTGCCTGACTTGTCTCAGGAATGATGCAGCTCTAAGGCTGAATCCGTGGTACAACAGGGTGGTCCACAGCCCTTCGGCTTCTCCCAGACATGCCCGTGGGTCGGGTGGCTCTGCCACTGTTGAGTTTTCAGCTGGGCATGGCGATGCCCAGGCAGGCTCTCCATGGCTCTTCCCTCCAGTTGCTGCTTTGTCTCTGGGACATGGCCCTGCATCCCTGGCTTTTATCCCACCAGGCAGACTCAGCTCAAGGGCACGGGCTCCCCTCCTGGCAGGGGAGACATTCCTCCTCTGCTCCCAGGGCTGCTGCAGCCTATGAGCAAAGCCCTGGCAGGGAAGGGGTTGTCAGCGTCAGGCTCTTCTTGTACCTCTCAGGACAACTGCCGCGCCTGCGACCCTTGTACCAGTACATCAACTTCGACATGCCGGAGCTGATGCACCCATCAGCAGAAGATGAGGTCCCAAGAGCTGGCACAGCTGAGCCAGGTCCCTGCAGCCGCCGGGAGGGCAACAGCTCCACAGCTGGAGGGTGAGCTCCAACAAGGTTTACCTAGCTCCTGTATTCCCCAGGCAGCTGGCCTTGTCCTGCCAGGAACCTGCTGGTCCCCATAGCTCATCCCCCCAGAAATGGAGGCTTTGCCCTCGCCTGTGCAGGTTTTGTCACTTTATCCTGTTTCTTCTGCCTTGCCCCCTAGCTTTTAGGGATGGAGCTTGGATGTCTCTGGGTCACCGTTTGCAGCAGCTCTGCCCTTAGGTTTTCTCTTGAAGCTATTTGATGGCCCAGCCAAACCAAGCAGGGCCTTTCCCCCTAGGACAGCACTCTTCAGTTGGCTCCACAGTCGCCTTCCAAGACTTGGTGGGACAAAGCCATAGCCAGTCTGAGCTGGAGCTGGTGACAGGCCTGCTCCAAGCAGGAGGTCAGGCTGGAGACCCAGAGCAGTCGTCCTATCCTGCTGGTGCAAATACTCAGCCTGTCTCTGAGGAGGTGGCCAGGCTGCTGATGCAATCACTCCTCTTGCAGATACCTGGGCCAGCGGCGCTCTGGAGATCTCAGCCCCTGAAGCAGATGACAAGTCCCTGCAGGCTGATATTGATAGGATGCTCAGATACGCAGCTCACCTGGTGCCACCGCTCTTCTCCCAGTACAAATAGCCACACAACTTCCTGCCTCCTGTTTGACTACTACAGCCTGACCTGCAGGGTGGTGATCAGCACCTGGCCCAGCTCTGGGTTTATTGGGTTTGTATCCTGGTTGCAGAGAACCTCATTTGCCTGAGGAGGGCGGGGGAAAGGCAATTTTTCATTATAAAATATAGTTGCACATCACTTGGCCTCAGGTTGCATGTGCTGCCATTCCTTCCTCATGGGTGAAAGGCAGGAGGCTGGGGACCAGTCTTGACCAGCTGCTGGAGATCACCCTGTGCAGGGGACACGGGAGGGGCCGAGCAGAGCTAACCAGCAGGTGTTTCCACTACATCTGCGTTAGACAGAGCAGGATTGCATGGGGGAATCTAGACTTCACGACAGGGATCCACCTCATCCAAAGGAGTGCTCCTTTTGGCCACCATCCCACTCTGCCCGTGCGGGGCAGCTGGAGGCTGCAGCCAGCCTAGGAGAAGCCCATTTCACCTCTCTGCACACTTCTGGGGTCAGGTCTCCTGCTCACCCAGGAGTCTTGGCACCCTCCCTCCTCCCCTGGGATCATCTGGGTCTAACTGGAGATGTTTTGTGCTTCCCTCTCCTGTAGAAGGAGCTGTACTTTAGGATTTTCTGCCCAGTACAAATGTACTGACAAGGCACAAAGGAAGGTTCTCCGTTCACAGAGGAGTTTCAAAACAGACCCAAAACTGGCATGAAATAAGCCAGAGCTCTTCTGTCTGAATGAAGGCAGTCCAGGTGAGCTCAGGAGACATTATCTCACCTGCTTTACATAGCACACAGACATCACATCAGATGCTCAGAGCTACGTCAGGAACACCAGTCCTCTACCTGGAAAGGAAGGCTGGCAGAGACGCAGCTCTCGCTGCTCCACCTGCTAGAGCTAGGAACGGTGAACAAGTATCAACCCTTTGCTTTCTTCATCCAGCTGACAGGAGAGATGACATTGCCCAGAGCGCAGGAACAGCCACGCTCCTACCCTTTAAAATAGCATGTCGGTAGACTTGTTTCTGTCAGAATTTAACGTGTTGAAAGTAAATACCTACGGGTAAATAGGTGACTTACACACTGAGCAAAAAAAGCGGTCCCATCAATGCTATGGGGATTGTGATTCTTACCAGCAATTTCCATGATGAGTCAGGCTGAAAAATAAAGATCCTGTTAATTACAAAAATCGACACGGTAAGTCCAAGATAGGCAAGAGGATCCCCAAAACCAGCTACACAACAGCCGCAGTCTGAGAGCAACAGCAAAGAGGTAAGAAGCAGATCTTCTGGTGGGACTTGCTTTCCCTGGGTGATAAATGGGTGATGCTTGCTAGGATAGCACAGAGCTGCCTCCTGCTTTTTCCACAGCCAAGCTCCCCAGCTGGCAGCAAAAGAGCACAGCCATAGGGAAGGACTCGAGAGGTACCGAGCCCCAGCTGTAAGCTGTAAGCCTCCTGTTCACATTTATTAGGATGGTTTCAGCTTGACCAAACCAAACATGAGCACACAGCTGCATAAAGAATGCCCTCAACAAACACAACTTTTTATTTCTGTAGAAAACAAGATATTTTTCAGGAAGGACCAGCTTATGAAACAGCAGTTTGCATGTTAACATACATAAATACACAGGGTTACAATTTAGTGGGAAACACATTTAAAAAAAGCTTTCAAGTACACAAAATAAGTGTAGTAAAATTGGACTATCCCTTCCGCATACCTGCCTCCGAGAGAAACATTTCTCATACGGAATGAACTTCCACCCATGATCTGCCAACAGACCTCTCCACTGGACAAGCTGCAGGAGGGTGCGAGGATGGGCAGGGCCAGAGGGTTAATATCCAGTGTTTGCGATTAAGAGCAGACTTACCCATGGCAGCTCAGTCCCCATTCTCTCAACTCTCAGGATGCGTATAGTGTGACAATTACCCGGCCAGCACGATAAGAGAGCTGCAGGACGCAGGAAAAACCTCCTGACTTCAATCTTCAGGTCCCCGGAAGGTTAATGCTGTACAACTTCATTACCCACCACACCATGGAAATCCTGTGACCCGGGGAGGCATTTATTAACAGTCACAGAAATGAGAACGTGGCACCGCAGTCACAGCCCCGGTGCAGCAAACGCAACCGATGGACACAGAGCTTACGGAAAAAACCGGCTGGATGCAGGCAGCCTCTTGAGTAGAAGGAATGACATCTACAGGTATGGAAGAATTGCATAAATCATCACAGACTTCCTGAAGATTTTCCTGCCAAGATACTGTCAACAGAGAATTCGTAGCATCATTTAAATAAAATACCAGTTTAAATGAATTTGAAAGACATTTGCCACGTGCAGGAAACCAAAAGGCCTATCCTTGTTACACACTTTAATCCGTTCCTTCTACTTTTTGTCCTATAGGAGCTTAGAGACCTGTTACATCACTAAACTTTTTTATAAAAAAATTTTACAAACTAAGGCGTAAAACTTAATCAGCCTCCAAAAGAGAAGGAAAAGGCATCTGAACAACAGATGCTCCCTGATCTTGCTCTACATGCTCTCATGTTAAAATTGTTAAAACAAGCAACCTGTGCAACAGGGGTTGTGTCCCATTTCCAAGCCATGCAATGGCAGAGATCCCACGCGTCACTTCAGCTACTGCAAGTGCAAAGGGCAATTCAAGTTTTCCTACCAGTCTCCAAGAGAGAAATTAAACATTTGCAAAACGAGAAACATTTAAAACTCTTTAAACAATTTAAATCAGAACACTTTCTATCAGAACATGACGTATTTTACACGTTTAAAAAACCAAGGAACTCAGGTTATTAAATAAGGATCTACATATCTGAAAAACGGAGAGGTTTTTTACATTACAGCCAGAAGTGTTAATTGTCTTATCTTCCAAAGCAGGAATGTTCATAAGTTATTTCTTTGCAGCGCCTCGCAGAGGTTTTGATTGGCATCTGGTTCCTCGGTCATCACCTCCACAGCCTCCCACTCCCCTGACCTGCTGGATTTCTTGATGGCCTCTACTACACTCTGCATGTAGAGACCATCTTCAAAAGAGGCTGCCATGGAGACAGGTTTATGATCCCATGTCCGACGGTCTTCCTGATCTTGGAAAGACTGCCGCAGTGCTTGCACCATGTACACCATTCCTTTTAGGTAAAGCAGTGGGATGTCTTTAAACCCCATATCCAAAAGACCCCTGTTGACAGGCAGAGAGTCTGTAAACAGTAGTTCTTCTTGGAGCGCAGTGTTTTTTTGTCCATACAAGTCCGTCCCGCGAGCTATGAGGCGACCGGCAGACCCAACAATCATGACTTCATGGATGAATGACCCAGGCATGTTGAAGTTGAGAGTCACAGTGCAACAGACACCCTCGCTCATTAGCATCTGGAAAAAGCAGAAGTCATCGCTAGTGACGTGGCGGATCCCGCTTATAGCTGTGTTCTGCTTCACAAAAGTCTTGAGCAAACCGTGGACCTTCTCTGCTCTCCTGCTGATGAGGTGAGTTAGGAGGTCGATAATGTAGGTGCCCATCGTATGCAGACCGCCTCCCCCCATCAGCTCATCACAGATCCAGTTGTACTTGTGGCTGAGCAGGCTTCCCCCATAAACGCGTACGTCACAGATCATCACGTTGCCCACGTAGTGTTCTTCTATCAACTGCTTCATCTTCACAAAAGCAGGCAAGAAACGGAGAACATTGCCAACGATGCTCATCAGCTTGGGGTAATACCTGGCAGCTGTGACCATCCTGAAGGCATCCACAGAGGTAGCAGCTTTCTCACAGATCACATTCTTCCCTATTCCTGCAGCACAAATGAAAAAAAAAAAAAAAAATAAATACAGCACACACGAGCAAAACACACTCAGATGCCCCAAAGGTTCTCAAGGAGTGGGGGTTTTAAGAGTCAGGCTTTCCTGCTGCAATTTCAAAGGCAAAGGTCTAGCAACTAAAATAGGAACGCCAAGGGAAGCGAGACTCGAAGCTGCTTCCAAGATGCTCCGATTGCAGAGCTGACAAACTCCCACAGAGAGAGGCTCCAAATAAAGAGAGGATTTTCACAACATGAAAGATAAATGGCCAAATGGCATCACATGGTATCAAAACAAGATGCAATTTGCATGTTGGAGCTATAAAATTATTTGAATGCCTGTACAGCCAGGGGAAAAAAACCAGTCATGTACCCTGCAGGAAAGAGGTGAGTGGAGATTTGATTTTCATTTTGTATTTCACCATCACTATGAATTTATTATTTTAAATAGATTGATAGAAACAGGACATACAAGGTAGTTATTGGCCTGTGTACAGAACACAAGAATTAGAAATAATGTTTTGGTTGGTGGATTCTTTTAAAAGCATAGCTAATTGGAAAGCAAAGCAGTTCAGTCTGCACGTACAGCCTGCTAGTACGATTACACTGCAAAGGTGACTGAGTTACACAGATGGACGCTGCGCTCACAAGCTGATCCACTGCCTTTTTATTCCTACTGATGCACTTCATCTTGCGCTCAGCCTGGGCAGTCAATAATTCTTTTTTTTTTTTT